>VYZX01031824.1:0-43966 GCA_013401335.1 Brachypteracias leptosomus
TGGAGATACCTCTCCACAGTCCAGTTTCAGTGATTTCCACTACAGCAAAGATTCTGAAAATCAGTTTCTACTTTAAACAGGTATCACTGTATCTAAGAACTTTTACCCTGGAAAATACATTGTGCTTCCTCCTAGCAGGAACAAGTATTCTCCAAAATCATTCATGATTTGTCACCACGAGATACATCACTCACTATGAAAGAATAAGCGTTTTAAGAAGTTTCATGAAGTTTAGTATTTCGTGACATGTCCTCAAAAGAAAAGTTGGTTTTGCTAATAAGAACATTTTGTCCTGCTGTTAATGCCATCCTCTAACAAGCTTCACTTTTATTAGAACTGGTACTTTTTAGGGGAAAAAAAAAGGAAAAATTCAAAGTTGCCATTCGGAAAAGAGAAGGATTAGGGACAGTATGTATTCATCATGTTGCATTTTGTCATTTTCTCTGTACATCTATTTAATTACTAGTGTGGGAATGTAGCAAAGTGTTGATTCCCTGAACAAGAGGCTGTGTAAATTCCAGTTATGACCATACTACCAAACTTTGCATAATCAAAAGCAACTTTTTCTCTGTATTTTGCTTGAATTCTTGCCAAAAATGCAGCTGCCTGTCCTTACAAAATCTACATTAATTCTCAGTTTTGTTTGAACTGGTATGAGATATGCTCCACAGTCCAAAACCTACAGTTACTTCATCATTTTGGACACTTCTAACCGGGATTTTGTGCTTGAGTGCTTGTCCCTCTTCTGTGGTGATACGGATTTCACAGAAGCACCAGAAAGCACAAATGACTTTGATCCCTGTATTCACTAGAGGTGTTCAGTTTGCACCAAATGCCACTGTGTTCATCCAAAGCCCAGGCTGTCATGGGCCTGTCAGGTTCTCCAGAGCAAGTAAGAAAACCATGAGGATGCTCTGCAAAACAGAGACTATGGGTGGCCACTAAGCCCACTAAATTTTCTTGTTAAGGTCAAAGCTTTCCATTCCTAAGTCTGGCCTCCAGATTCAGTGGGAGGCACTGGAGGAATTTCACCCTCTATGCTAAGAGAGATGCCTTCCTACCTCACACTGGGATGACATTCCTCAAGCCAGCCTATCAAGTACAGTATTTATTCAGTACCTGAATAAAGGTCAGTGAAGCAAATGATCTAAAAATCACAGTTCATTTACAGCAATGCTAGACCTAGAACTCAGAAATCTCATCCCTGCCTGCACTCCACCAGACAGTCCTTTCCCATTGATTCGTTTATGCACATGCTAGCTGAACCTCCTATGCTTTCAAAAAGGTACCTCAAAGGTATTCCTGGAAAACTTCAGAGCAATTTTTGTTGTTCCCTTGCAGGATGCAACTCAGTGATGTCTCTGTGTGCTACCATTACACACATCATAATTCATCAATCATCCGTCCTTGCTGAGAGGTGTAAGTCAAAAAGCTCTGGAAACATGTTCCACAGCTCTTCCTGTGGAAGAACCAAAGCACAATGTCAGTGAGCCATTGAAATTACTTCTGTGGTAAGGGCCTGCTCATTCCATTACACTGGCATCATCTTCACTACATATTCAGGGCTATTCTAGTTCTCAGAAGATTCTATGTTTTGCTGTACATGTCACCACATCTATTTTTTCCAATAGTTCCAATGGTTTTAAAAAAAAAATTGTTGAGGTGAACCTCACCTACAGTTTGGTTGCATTGTTAAAAATTCTATATTTATTGCTTATTTATAGAGGACAACAGCATTAGAAGAAGAGATATTTTCAATGACAAAGCCCAGCAGTGACAGATTCCCACAACTACTTATTTTTACGAATCCCCATCACCTTCTTTTTTCAACCTGCTACTAGGAATTGCAATGGTTTTATTGCTTTCCTGGGATCTTAAATACAACTGCCAAGGCTAGCTTGCAGGATTACAATTTTTCTTCCTTTTTCTTTATATTTGTAAACACAGGGACTCAGAAGAAGTATAGCACGTCCATTCTTTCACTGGCAAACTCAGAAGGCCATGATCTTCTGATAAAATCTCTTTCTACCCCTGAGAATAGTGAAACTTTGTCACAGCACGAGTATTTCCTGGAACCATTTTCAAGTTCAAAAATAAACAAATTTCCCATGAAAGTTTATTCAACTGCTATTCAGAGAACACTAACTCATATTGTTGCTTCTTTCCAGTACTGTGTTTCAAACTCATGTAAACACTGTGTTCTTACTTCACATTTTGGGAAGCCCAAATATTATTACAATAAAGAATGTAAGCCAATAGGGAGCGTGTACTACCACTGGTGATGACTTCCCTGGTAAATATCATACTATTTTCAGAATAATAGCAGATAACTCTTCAGAAGTATCACATATTCTTGTTTATAGAGTATTATGAAAACTGGCATTTTTTTAAATTGCTGTTAACAAACACATAAGTTCACAGGATTTGGAACACATGCTCTGATATAGCTAAATTCAACAACCATGGACGTTTCCTGTGGAAGTGTGAGATGTAGAACAGAGGTCAGCATCTTTTCAAGTGCAGTGTGGCAGACTACTTTTTTTTTTAGCCCAACCAGAAGCTAAGTGCACTGGAAGGAGCTCAGTGGGACTAGGAAGGCCTCTGAAAGGGATTGAAGCTGCCAATTGTTTCTCTGAACTCTCCAGATAAGTGCTGAATCATAGAATGGTTTGGGTTGGAAGGGACCTCAAAGATCACCTAGTTGCAACCCCTCTGCCATGGCAGGGACACCTTCCACTAGACCAGGTTGCTCAAGACCCCATCCAACCTAGTCTTGAACACCTCCAGGGCTGGAGCATCCACAACCCCCCTAGGCAACCTGTTCCAGTGTCTCACCATCGTCAGAGTGAAGAATTTATTCCTAATTTCCTATCTCAATCTACCATCTTTCAGTTTCAAACCATTACCCCTTGGTCCTATTGCTACACACCCTTGTAAAAAGCCCCTCCCCAGCCTTCCTGTAGCCCTCTTCAGATACAGGAAGGCAGACATAAAGGTGTCCCCAGAGCCTTCTCTTCTCCAGACTGAACAACCCCAACTCTCTCAGCTTGTCTTCATAGAAGATGTGTTCCAGCCTTCTGATCATCTTTGAAGCCCTCCTTTGGACCCAGTCCAACAGGTCCATGTCCTTCTTGTGCTGGGGGCTCAAGCTGAACGCAGTACTCCAGGTGAGGTCTCATGAGAGTGGAGTAGAGGGGCAGAATCACATCACTCAACCTGCTGCCCACACTTCTCATGCAGACCAGGACACAGCTGGTTTTCTGGGCTGGACTTGCATGTGCACTGGCTCATGCTGAGCTGCTCATCAACCAGCACCCCCAAGCCTTTCTCTTCAGGACTGCTCTCAATCCCCTTATTGCCCAGCCTGTATTTGTGCTTGGGATTGCCACAATCCAGGTGCACACGTCTATTAATTTTAATTGCACCAATCACACAGAAGACAATAAGAATATTCAAAACCTTAAAATGAATCGTGTATGTTACTGTTTGGAGAGCATCAAGCACACATCCATGCTGACCTACTTCATTCAGCTAATTGTTTAAACCTCTGCTTAAATCCCACTAACTTTACAGGAAGAGGACTATGTGTATGCTTGGCTTTGAGTACTTTCTACTTAGGCTTTACATACTTTCCTGAGTAAGGATGTATATATGTATATTTTCATTGATGTACTTGCTTCTGAAGAGTTCCCAAACTAGTTGAAATAAAAAACATGTACATTTACAAAATAGAAACAGGAGGATTTCACCTTTGAAGCAATGTCTGTTTGGCATGCCAACCTGAAATGACATTTCTAATTATTATATTTGCCTTTTATATCATATTGTTTGAATGGTGTTTATAGTAGTGACAAAGAAGAGTTAAAAAAATAAAATAAAATTGCATATGTAAAGTGGTGGTAGCTGGGAAAAAAAAAAAGACCTCTAAGGAGAAGAAGACTGACCTCACCTTTCTTCAGGAAACAAGAATGCTACCTGTCTGGTCTATACATATTCCAGCATGTAATTCCCTCCCTGCTAATCTCTTTTTTTTTCTAACTACCAAATCATAAAAAATGAAATAAAAGGGCAACTACACTAGCCTGTGACTTTCACAAAATCATACATTTTTACTGCCCCAGTACATTTCCACAAGGTTTTGGGAAAAAAGAAGTAGAACTTAATTGACTGTAGTGCCAAGTCAAGGGTCTTATACAAAACACTGTTATACTGTGCCTAATGAATCATCAGCTTTCATCAAAACTCATCTGGTTCAGCTGGTGCCAGGTTGCAAACTGATTATAAAAGTGGTTCCATTAGTCTCAGTGCTCTGACAATCCTGGGAGCTCCAGATGTGCCAGCAAGAATCCTGAAGAGGTTCCAGGTGTTTCTGGCTACCTCATTGCTCTGCTGCTAATCTGCAGAAAACATACAGCTGCAAGCAATAGGAAGAACTGGTGATATTGCTGACCGGTGAAGACTAAAAAACAGTGAGGAGCAACAGTTGTGGTTTAAATAAACTGGTTTTGTACAGATGAGTAATGACATATATATTTATGGGTTTTAGAGAAAGATTATGAGCCTTTAAAAATAAAGGTCCTACTTATAACGAGGTTTACATCATCCTGTCAAGTATAGTGAACTGTGCATTTGTGCCCTGTACTTCGACTATCACATCACTCGAGATATGTAAGCTATGTAAGAAAGATTATTTTTCCTCTTGAGGTATTATTTTTCAAAGAAAAGATAAAACTCAGTTCCTCTGTCATTTGCTGAATAGGTTAGAAAACCATAACCTAACTTTGTAGGTTTGTAGCAACTTCATGTATAAATCTGTAAACCACAAGCCTACAAACTTTTAGGCTTTATACACGTAATTCATTCTTATTAAAGGCAGTGGAACTGTTGATTTGAATAAAAATTAAGAAGAATATAAGAATTCACAGAAAATTGGGATCTATCCAAGAGGGAGGAACGGACTGACAGAAGCCTTATGAAACTCAGTAAGGACAAACTCAAATTCCTGTACTTGGGAAGAAGAGCCCCTTGCAATGATTCAGGCTGGGGACTGACAGCTGGAAAGCAGCTCTGTGGAGAAAGTCCAGGGAGTGCTGGTGGTCAGTAAGATGAGCATGAGCCAGCAGCACCCTGTCAGCAGAAAGAGCCACCAGCCTCTGGGCTGCATTAGCAGGAGTAGAGCCAGAAGATCAGGGATTCACAGCAGTGCATGGCAGGAGGGCAAGAGACAACAGGTGTAAGTTGGAACAAGATAGGTTCAGCCAGAATAGAAAGGAAAACATTTTGACTGTGAGGACAGTTGCCAGAAGAGGTTGTACAGTCTCCATCCTTAGAGGTTTTTGAGAGTGGGTAAGGCAGCTTAATCAAACCACAGGGCTGACCCTGCTTCAGCAAATGGTTGGATGAGAGATATCCTGGAGTACCTCCCAACCTGAATTTTCCTGTTTCTAAGATCAAGTTATTTTATATAAATGAGAAGATCTCAGTTGTTTGCACTTTTGGAAAGAATGCAGTGTAGAAGATTTATTCAAAGAATTATATGACCTATTTATCAGTTTTACTTAAGTACAGTCAGGCCCATATAATTACAGAAATCACATTTTTGGCCCCTCCCCTCGGTATAGTAACTGTGTCTGAGATAGTGGCCTCCTGAAGCAGCCAAGGTAACAACTTCTTCTTGGAAGCTTAAGAGTACCCTCTGCTGGCTTAACACGAAAGTTGTGAAATTCTGCAGCACAACCCACTGAAACAGCATCGCAGAGATACACTCCTTTCCCAGCGTAGCACAGCTGTGCATCTGCATGGGGCAGACAGCTGTGCAGTAACTTTTATCATCTACAAAGGGAATGCCCGAGGCAACATCACACCACATCTGCCACAGAGCTCTCTTTCTCAAGCAACTGGAATTCCAGAGCTGTCATCCCATTAGGATGCCTGTCTCGTCAAATAGCCTGTCAAACGCCATCTGTGTGAAGAGCTCTAACATAAAACAAAACTTATTCTGGGGACACTCTGTTTGTTTTGAACATGAACAGTGTGCAATGAATTGATAACAGAATTCTGTCCTAAAAGACGGAACAGCTTGTGTCTTAATGACTCATCTTTCTCCCCTGCAAGCTCATGGGAAGAGTTTATCCACCTTCTACAGCTCACACTGCAATCAAATTTTTTGTTGTAAAGTTGACTTCAGGTAGGAAGAATTTATTTTAATCACTAAATATATTATAATGTATAATTTATAAAGATACAAAGTTATGAAGTACTTCAATTGAAAGGCCTTTATTTGTACTATGGCACGTAGGCCTATATATACCTATCTAAGAAAGTATTTTTTTATAAAACATAAGCACTTAGATTTATAGATGAGTAAATGTAAAAATACAGTTGAGACCAAATTCTTTATTTCCTAACCTGATTACTAAGGAGGAGCTGCTGCTTAGGTCCCAGCTCTTGGACAAAATAATTGAAGAGCTCCAAGAGATTGCCATTGATGGTGTATACCACACCACCCCCCTTTCTGGTGGTTGCTTCATACACCTGATGACTTCTCACTCTTCTCCATGCCCAGTGATGTGTGATCTTCCCATTTGCCAATGCTGAGTAGCCACAGCTAACTTTGTTGTTACGATAAATAAACAAAACAATAATTTTCTTGAAGTGTTCCTCTGCAACTTGGTCTAGGTGATCCTGCTCCGGCAGGGGGAATGGACTAGATGATCTTTTGAGGTCCCTTCCAATCCCTAACATTCTGTGATTCCCTGTTGCAAAGTCACTGAGGGGATGCACTCGTACAGCAAAAATTCTGAATTTCCTGAGAGCAAGTTAAAGTTGAACCTTAGCACTGAGACAACTTGTTTCATTGCTGCCAAGAGTTAAGGTTGGCCATTTCCTTTACATAAACTGCATTTCACAGGAAAACGTCAGCTGTTGTTATGCTTTTCTAAATGGTATTTTCTGGCCGCCTTTGTTTCAATGCCTAAAATGTGACATTGCCTACTGTAGGAACCAAAAAATTTGAAAACGAACTAAACCCATGCATATTATTTATGTTGAATGTCAAAGATGTCTCAGTTCCCTGAATCTGTTCCTCTTCTACCTTTTGCAAGGCAAAGATCTGAATAGAATAGAATAGAATAGAATAGAATAGAATAGAATAGAATAGAATAGATACTACACAGGACTACCTTTTGTGTCTGTGCATTACTTCAAACAAACTAGGCCATGATCACAGCTGCATGCGGGAGAGTTGTTTAATGTGCTAGTCATTAAAAATAATTGCTATCAAATGAGCACCTGACAATATGTTCTTACAGATAAAATAATAGGCAATGATGGAAAAGACACTACCTCAGCAATTTTGTAATTAGATACTGCATTTCCAAATGGCACAGAGAGAATAATTCCATACTGGCAAGGGAAGAATATGACCCACAAGGACTCTCCTGTTAGAATAATGAATAATTTATTCACATATCCCTTTTTAGGCAGCATTTTTTAACTAGAAAAAAAAAAACAAACCAAACCAAAAAAACCCACAATATGTAGGCCACGTTATTTTCTGGTGTTAAAGTGTGTGGTCCTCCTTCCTTCTTCTCCTTTACTAAATAAAATTTTTTTTAAAAGTTTTAACTAATATTAAGAAAAATGATGCATTTTTTTTAATTAGAAATAACTTCTTACAGGTATAGAGAACAGGCAAGAATAACAGGATCCAGACTACACTCCTAGAAGACACTGAGAAAAATCAATGTGAAGTAGAACTGATCTAATTTAAGGTGTCTTTTCTTTTTTTCTCAAGGAAGATAAATATGCTTAGTCTAGGTATGATATCTGTCAAAAGGAGGACAGAAAATACTGGACTTATGAAGTTATTGTATACATCATCTACCAACATGATAGATTATACTACATAGATATTACAGATAGGCAAAACATGAAGCACCATTGCCAAAGGATCCATAATAATTTCTCAAATATGCTTAGAAATACTGACATAGCAGCCTTAAGATGTATTTAAAGATGATTGTCCCAATGCTAACAAGCATAACTTGAGCATTTATCTTACAGCTAGTAAGAAACCAAACTTTTTTCCTTTTTTTTAATCCCTCTTGGATATACTGTGCCCTGTGAATACAGAATAATTTAGCAAGAGAAGAATGTTTCTCCTAGTGCACCACTTTCCAGCTACTACTCAAGCAGTTTATGCATTGGTGGATGCATATCCTACATATCAAAAGTTATAATGCAAACTGGGGAATGGGTTTGCTTTAACAAAAGTAAACCATAAAGATGACACTCAGCCTCAAAGAGCCTACAGTCTTCCTACTGACAAAGGCTGAATTAGGAGGGTCAAATTCAACAAAAAAGCATAATTGAGTAGAGAGACAGTAATTTTACCTCAGCAGCAGACCAACTAGCATAACCAAATACCATTTGGCCATCAAAGCAATGGCAGGATCACAACCCTTGACATCAGGAGAGTAGACTTTGGTCTGTTCAAAGATCTGCTTGGAAGGGAAGCTAAGGCAGATAGTCCTACGCAGAAGAAAGTCTCAGAAGAGTTGGTTGATTTTCAGTGATCGCCTTCTCCAATCCTGATGTGGGGGAAATCAAGCAAAAGGTGGCAGGAAGCCAGCAGGAATGAACAAGGAGCTCCTGACTAAACCAGAGGTGTAAAAAGGAACACACAAAGGGCAAATAGTGGCAAATGACCCAGGAAGAATACAAAAACACTGTTCTTAGAATGAAGGGATAGGGTCAAGAAAGCCAAAGCCCACCTGGAATAGAACCAGCAAGGAATCTGAAGAGCAACAAGAGCTGCTACAGGCATGTCTGCAGCAAATGAAAGATGACAGAATACATGAGTCCACTGCTGTGCAGACACTAAGCCTATGGGGCCTGATGGGATGCACCCCTGAGTGCTGTGGAGGCTAGCCAAGCTTACTGCAAAGCCATTCTTGAGCATCTTTGAAAAGGGATACTGATCAGGAAAGGTTCCGGATGACATGATGAAGGCATGGTTGTTCAGCCTCCATTCCTGGAGATATTCAAAACCCAAGTAAGCATGGTCCTGCGCAACAAGGTCCTGCTCTAGCTGACCCTGCTTTGAGCAGGGTTGTCAACCTAGACAACCTCAGAAGGCACATTATACCCTCAACCATTCTGTGATTTTGTCATCTCAGAAATTAATTTGTCTTATATTCTTGGTAGTGGCAAAGCTCAATTTTGGTCAAGTGGCAGAATGAGTTCTGGCTGCAGCAAGTCTAAGTGTGGAGGAGTTAACTGGGTCTTGGGCACATTTAGGAACCAGGTCGCTAGCTTGCTTAGAGCCCAACTTTAATGGACAACCAGAGTTAGTGTAATTAGGACCTGCAGCTCATTATCATCATACCGTACCAGCAAAGCAAGCTGCTGCTAGACTCAAGGTTCAGGACATTGCACTGTGCCAGCAGAATGAAACAGTACTTTCATGTAATCACGCACTCTGTAATATGGACTTCTAGATGCCACTCTAGGAGCTCAGCACCTGCTAGGTGTGAGCAGGTGCCAACAACAGATGTAATCTGTTCTACTGGCAACTATAAACAACTCGGACAGACTTTGACATCTACATTCTAGATAGCCAAAGTTACACAAGCTAGATATGTACTTCTAGACCCCCAAACCCCCAAACTTCCCCCATCCAGGACATGAATTAATCTGACTCTTCATTCCTTCCACAGAATTTACGTGTATGTATCAGGATCCGCAAGTTGTGTCTACTGATAACAGGTATTTATTTTCTAAAAAACAAAACACCAAAAACTGACAAAACCCCCACAAACCCCAAACCCCCTTCACACACACCTAAAAGAACACATAAACTTGTATGATCTTGCTCTTTTCTTTTGATCTGTGGCCAGACATAGCCTTGCCCATCTAGTTGTTAGTTAACTTGGTAGTTAGAGCACTCTCAGAAAGTAGGTCCAGGTCTTGTACCTCCCTGTAGATCATCCCAGATTTCTCTACCTTCTATAATCTTGGTTTAAGAGCCCTAGATTCAACAGGACTAACAGTAACTCTTCCCCCTCCTGTTACCCTGAGTTAACAGCACATGCTTGTTCCCTCAACTACTTTGCATATAGCCATGTGTGTCACAAACAATCAGCAGGATAGAAATTATACTTAACATTCCTGCAAGAGGAAGTATTAACTTGAATATCTTCAGGAAAAGAAAGATTAAAATGAAGACAAAAAAATCCATTTTGATCCAAGAAAGGAAAAAAAAGCACAGACAGTTGCTTTGAATAACCTCAGAAGTTTCCTTTCAGAATAGATAAAATATAATCTCAGAATAACCCATGCAGACTAATAGAGGGAAGGAAAGGGAGAGGTATCAGTAGGTCAGATAGGACCACTATGGACAACTGTCTTTTATATTATTGCTACATGTGATCCAGGACTATCTGGGGGTGGGTGTTGAGGTTGTTTTTTTTTTCTCCCCATGCATTCTTTTCAACTAGTCACTTGCTAAAGCAAGCTTGAATTATTTGTATGCCTAGCTTTGTGTTGTGTTAACAATTAGTCAAAACAATTTTTAGTTCCAACCTCTAAAACAGAGCAGTAATTACAGTCTGAAGTAGTAAAATGAGGATGCTGAATAAAACAAGAGGACTAGGTCTTTAGAAATTCAGCACTGAGAGGCCATAAGGCAGTAGCAGTGTTAAACATTTATCACATACATAACTTGGTCAATATTCCTTCAGAAAAAGCTCTAAATATTTGAATTCACCTTTCTGGACCCTTGACTTATCCACAATAATTTAATTCAGAGCACTAGATGCTAATAATTACAGGGTAGGGGAGTAGAAGGATTGAGAATACTAGTGGCTTCTAATACCCAGGTATGACTTCTGTATGCTTTTTAGGGAACACCACTCTGATGGTTCTACTCTGGTAATGGAAAGCTGAAAACATTATTCTCCAGAACAGAACAACAGTTTGGTTATATCAGACTACTCTCATCACTTCTGCAAGTCAGGCTAGGAAGTTTCTCCTCTCTATCTATTTTTCAAGTTTTTGTTTTTCATTATTTCATCCCAGAGTTGAGCTTAACTAGGACCAACTCAGTTAGGGGTTTTTGTCCAGAGCTTGGGGGGGGGGAAGGTGAAATGGAAAGCAAATGCTTCCACAATGTAGTTAAGAACCTCATCATGTATCCCCCACTGCAAGTCCCAAATAACTTGAAGGGAATTTAGAATAGCAAGTTGTTCTTCATATGAGAAAGAGTTTGTATTGCAGAGACAATTCTGAGTTGATGGTAGTTTCTAACAGAACTGACATTTTATGCTACTATTAAGAAGGACCATTTGGACCATCATCTGGAACGCCTGGTTAAGTGTCAACGACTGAGCAGGAAAGGCAAGGTACGCTCCTGTAAGATCCTTCAGGCCTAATACTGCTGCAACTGGCTACATCTGTAATAAAAATCCCTAAAGATCCCTGAGTTGTATTCCCTGCGCTCCCCAAACTGCCTACATTTTCCTCCTTTTAATTCAGCTCTTATTGAATACAACCTTATCCTACCCATTGGAAAGATACATGGCATATAGGCCCATCTCTAGCAATTACATCTGAGAAAACTCCCAAGTTTTCAGACTGGCAAATTAAAAAACATCTAGATATAACAGCTGAAGGAAAATAACTTAAAGAAAACTGCTACAGGTACATTAATAACACTGGGTATTTAAACCACATCACACATTATCATCTCAGCTTTTAACTGAGGATCCAACAGAATTCTTTTTTGTATGATATTCACATAAATATCTGTTGCGCATACAATTGAACTGTGACTTTATCTGAACAAAGAAGTCTTCAGAAGCATACGGAAGGTGTTTGGCTATCACTGCTCAAGAGGTCAATCCTATTTATACCCTTTTTATTTCCACTTGCCTCAGGGTACTGTTTATAATTGCTTCATAGCCAAGTCTAAGATAGGCTGTATTCCATAATCCCTCTTTATGCTCCCTGTACCCCCCATTGCAATGTATTCCAAACTCTACTGACTTCTATCAAAGCTTTACCTGGATGGTCCTTAGCTTATTTGCAGCTGCGACAGTCCTGCAGATTATAACAATTTTAGCTCTTATACTTGCCTTCAGGCTCAGGGACAACATGTAGAAAGTTGTATCTATGCTATGCTTATTAGCTTTCCATCTGAAATGGCACAAGAGACAATAAGATAAAGTGATTGCAGTATGCTTACTCTGACAAAGACAGGAAGCTATTACATGCAGGAGCAGACTGTAGTGAAAGTCACATGACTTAATTCTAGAGGGTACTCATATGAAAACTGTGAGCCACTGAGTGCAAGTGTTAGTCAAATTTACTTTTCATCACCACATAAACTAGTGTCCGTACTTAATACAAGTGTCTGGAAGAAAGACTTGCCTACCTACCTTTGGAAAGTTGTTTGACATGAATTGTCCTTTAGAGAAAACTGTGTGCATTGTTTTTTTGTTGGGTTTTTCTCTCTTTTTACTGAGTACTGGAATTCTGTGCTGAACTGAAATAGTGCTTTCAAGGTTCTTAGGTTTTTTGGTTACTTGGTGGGTTTTTTTATTTGTTTATTTTTTTTTCCACTTCCTAAATGAAAAATAGACACAACAGCACAGCAAGGTATTAACATCTTAAAAAAAATATAAGGCACATTCCAACAAAATAAACTTTTATTGAACGCAGTATTAGGCATTCTGTTTTGTTTAAGGGAACAGTGCTTCCCCCACGAAGAGATTCCCTTTGACAATTTCTAAAAGCTGTTTTTCAGCTACAGAAATATTTGTCAAGAAACACCAAAGTTCAGTCTAAATTTTTCTTGATTTATGAGGTGCAACTAAGTCCTTCCAAATGACAGTAGTTTTCAGTAGGCACTAGAATGAGAAACCTGAAAATTGTTTATAATTGCTGGGTAGAATGTTATGTTAATTCAAATTTTATACTAACCCATCTAGAATGTTGTTCTTGAAGAATTATAGAAAAAGTGGAATTTAAGAATAGAGAAATGCAGCCTAAAGAGCTGTTTATCACCATTAAAAAAAAAAATATCATAATGTCAACCTGCATATTAATACCATTTCCACAGTATGTCTGCTAGCAGAGGCTTAGTCCAATAATTTAAAACTTTAGATAGGAATGTCTTCTGGTTCTGAATGCAGATCATAAGTCCTCATGTGCAGTAGGTGAACGCTCAGTTGTTTCACTCTCTACTTCCTCTCCTGTGAAATTAAGTATAGAATAGAATAATGTGTTATTAATTATACCATATCATTTTTGACATCAGGAATTTTTAAATCAACATATTTATTAAGACCAGAAAAGCAATAAAGCCATATAGAAGAGATACTTGCACCATCCTCCTAGTTCAAGCTTGTAGATTTTGTTTTTAATTAGACATAAACAAAACATATAAAATAAACTATGATGATGTTAGCGGAAGAAAAAAAGCAACATAGCTATCTTTTGTTTTCAGCTGTTTACAATTAACTTTCTCCTTTCCACATGACCTGTCAGAAGAAATTACAGTATTTGAAAACAAAAACCAAATATTACTCTGAATTATTTTCTATAGTACAAACTGCTCAGTTCAGATGTTATAACAGCCTTTAAAAAAAGGCAGAGTAATTTTATTTTATTAATCCAATAAAAAAATCTATGCTAATTTGTCAATTTTTCATTTTGCTTTTATTCTTGGAAAATGTCAGGCCACAATTAAAAACATAGTAACTGATATCCTGAGTATCTGCACAGGAAGAATACATAACTGATTTTAAAGGACTAGTAACAGTGAGTACTGAGAATGTAAAGTCTGAATTGAATGGCCTTGAGTAGCAATACTATATAGATCCTTACAACTTATTAGTACAAAATGAAAAAGCTGTTGGGGGGGCAAAAGGGGGAGGGGACATACATACACACACAAAAACCAACAACAAAAAAACCAAACCAAAAACCAACAAACCACAATCCAAACAGGACAAGACGTAGGAAGAAAATAAAGGTATGAAATTGAATGTCTCATTTATTCTCCTACCTTTATTGCAAAATAATCCTGTTTTTTACTTTGGATTTGTAAAAAAAGCCTACAAAAAAGCCTAATGAAACACTAATGCACATACTTTTGTCCATAATGTGTCATACATCCTAGAACGAACTACACCTGAATTTCTTTAATGAAAGTACAGTTTAAGTCAAACTAAACAGTTCCCTACTACTGAAAGATGTATGTCTTTTCCATTTTCACCTTCACATCAGCTCTGGCACTTTTGTGATCACAAAATAAATTCGGCTTGATCATCCAGCAAAAAGAAGTCTGCTTTGTTTTCTGAGATTTCAGTGAGCTGAAGCAGCTTGTATGCGATCAGATAAATTCTTAAGTCATTATGATTAATGATAAAAGAAGTGGGAAGGAAGGAGGAAGACCTCCTTTTAATGATAGCAGTAATTTGTCAATTACAGAATCACAGAATGGGATTCTGTTGGAAGGGACCTTGAAAGATCATCTAGTCCAACCCCCCTGCCAGAGCAGGACCACCTAGAGCAGGTCACACAGGAACACATTCAGGCGGATTCTAAATGTCTCCAGAGAAGGAGATTCCAGAACTCTCCTGGGCAGCCTGTTCCAGTGCTCCGCCACCCTCACTGTGAAAAAGTTTTTCCTTATATTTTTGTGGAACAAAATATTCATTTTACGCAATGAAGCCAGACACTTAAGAGACTTAAAAACACAATGTTGAGTTAAGCAAAAAAAAAAAAAAAAAAAAAAAAAAAAATCAACAGCAGAATAGGATGCTTAAAAAAAATCTAGTCTTTAAGCAAGAAAACGTGCATGCCAGGACATAGCTTGCAACACAAGCTACTTGACACAGACGACAGTTGCAGGGAGATAAGAAGTTACACAGAAGAGTTTACAAGTGACTAGACTCTTAGACATAAATACACCTCCAAGTTGTCAATATAGCATATTTTTTAAAAATCTGTCATTGAAAAGCCACTTGCCTGGTTTTACAGTTTGAACACATGTTCCATCCTTATCTTCAAACCCTTCTGAACATACACACTTATAACTACCTGAAGTATTAACACAGTCTTGGTTCTCTTTCACGCAGACCTTTTCAGGAAGATTACATTCATCCATATCTAGAGATAGGGTAGGGGAAAAAAAGAGTCCGCTGCTGTTATTTTGTCATAAAACTTAGTTGTGCTCAGTCATATAAACAAAATCCTATTCAAATACAAAAAAAACCACTGAGGAGCAGAATGCTGCTGCAAAAAAAATTAACTTCTGTTAAAATAGTCTGTTATAGTTCTTCAGGATTTAGACTGTTCCAAATTTATTCAGATAGTACTGGGTTTTTTATGTTTTGCAGGCTCCTATGTGGGGAAATGAGTTAAGCAGTGGTACTTGTCTTACCTACTGAAATTTTCCCAAAGTCATTTGCTATTGATGTCATCAAAGTACAACTAAAGGGAGCCTGTAAATACTACATCATAGTTAACGGTTACTTAAGATTGAGCGTACCTTCTGCTCTTCCCCCTAGAGAAACTCTGATTTCACTCTTTTTACTACCAATTCACATGTTATAATCCCCTACAAATTAATATCACTTGAACCTGGACAGTAATGGATTAACAGAAAAAGACAACAGATTCCACACTGCCTTCCTGTCACAAAATTAGTCACTCCTAATGAAGAGGTAGAGACTCACATATTCATTTCCTGAACCCGCTATGAAATACTTTGTTCCTTTTGTAGGAATGTTTCACCTTTAAGTTGTGTCGTGTATGTTAGCTCAATAATGTAAAGAAAGTTATAAAGAAAGTCTATGTTGCTAATACCAGAATGACTGGGTTTATTCTGAAATTAAAAAAAAACAAACTGAGAGCTTGAAAAAACAACTTGAAAACTGAAGTAGACAAGCGCAGATGTACTTAACAGCTCCTCAGCATGGCTAATCAAGAGTGAGCTACCTGGTGTTCTGCCATGCACTGCTAAAGCCACCAACCTGTACACTTTTCATCTTCCTTCATGTATCCAGATGCACAGGTCTTACACTTCTCAGAACCTTCTCCCGTGCAACCTACACAGCTGGTATCACATGCTAAAGATAAAATATTGTAAGCAAAAAAATTTATATATGTGAGGTTTAAAGTACCATCCTTAAAGTCAGTTAGCTTACCCACACAAGAAATCACAGAATTGTCTGGGTTGGAAGGGTCCTTAAAAATCATCTAGTTCCAAACCCCCTGCCACGGGCAGGGACACCTTCTACTAGATCAGGTTGCTCAAAGACCCATCCAACCCGGCCTTGTACACTTCTAGGGAGAGGGCATCCACAATTTCTCTGGATAACCTGTTTCAGCACCTCAACACCCTCATACTGAAGAACTTCTTCCTTACATCTATTCTAAATTTACCCTCTTCCAGTTTACAACTGTTGCACTTCATCCTACCACCACATTCCTTGACAAAAAGTCCCTTCCCATCTTTCCTGTGGGTCCCCTTTAAGTACTGGAAAACAGCTGTAAAGGTGTCCCCAAAGCCTTCTCTTCTCCAGGCTAAACAACCCCAGCTCTCTCAGCCTGTCCTCACAGGGGAGGTGCTCCAGCCCCTTGATCACCTTCAGGGCCCTCCTCTGGACCCATTCAAGTGGGTCCATGTCTTTCTTATGCTGGGGGCCCCAGGGCTGAACACAGTACTCCAGGTGGGGTCTCACAAGAACAGAGTAGAAATAACCAGAAATCTTACATTCTTCATGATAGGTCTAAAGCCTCATCCTCCCCATGCCCAGTTGGGACTGGACCACACTGCACTAAATGCCTGGTATCACGCCCTTTCTAGCATTACATTAGGATTCTAGATGATAAAGTACAACAGCACATTAAAAAGAAACCTTTGCACGAGAAAGATCCATCTGTGTTCAAACAATACTGGTGATCTTTGCAAGGAGAAGCAGCACACTCATCTAAATCTGAAAGATAAAAAGTGACAAGTTATCTAAAATAGCAGTTGTGAATAGCCAGATTAATACTTGAATGCTCTGCTTTGAGATCTTCTAAAAACTGACCTTCCAAGAACTGACCTACAGAAGCTATAAACTTAAACTGACTGCATTGAGAGTAATTTTTACAATGAGTTCAGGATCAGATAAGCAACATGTTAGATATAAAAGAGCTCAAATGAGATAAAACTTCCAGGATATCTGCCATCCATGCCATTTCCAAGTCAGTGTTTTGCATGTATTTATGCAAACACTGTAACAAATAAGCAGACAGACTACTCTTCTGGAATACTGCTGATTGCTCTATTCCTGTATTACCAAACTATGGAACTTTTTAAAGTCTTAAAAAAAATATATACAAATGCACACAGGTATGGTTAGGAGCAGTCAAGATGAAAACCTGGGAAGTTAAAACATGCTGGTCTTGTGATTTCAAGAAAAGGGCACAAGAATATTCACAACTAAAAAATTTGGATAGAGGAAGACTATTTCAATCCCCTTGCTGTCTATCTCACCCTGTTGCTGCAGACATAATTCCTACTGATTACTCAATTCATACTTGAGATATTAATGAAAGCACCGACCTTGATATCTCCTGATATTTCTCTCCAATAATAGGAAAAGTTAGTATGCCTGCCTTTTAGTGAAGTGTTTGAACTCTATTGGGGTTGAGCATTTGTAAACATGCAGTAATGTGAAGACAATTGTGCAATTATCACAAAATATGTACATAAGCTGACAAGAAACTTCCAGTAGTGGATAAAGTAGTTTGAATCAAGAGCAGTGCACTGCTTAGCATTCAAATAAACACAAAACCCATGTATTAAAAGGAACACCCCACCTGCTGCTGTCTATATTTCACTAAACTAAAAAGACATACAACGAACAGTTTGATAAAGAAACTAAAGCCACCAGGTGATCAGTGGGGAGGAAATACTGCTTTCCTGCAATGTGAAACAAGTTAAGAAGAGAGAGACTACCAACTATAGAAAAATAAACTGACAGAACACTCCCATAAAATACAATAAAACTTGATATGATGTCATTTAATCTCACTAGCCAACGTCACTATAAAACCTGTTTGAAGTCTGTCAAGCATTACTCACCCACACAAGCTGCTTCTTCATTTTTAATCCAACCTTCTTTACAGTCTTGGCAGTCCTTGTTACTTGAACCAGTACAAGTTTTACAAGCAGCGTGGCAGGCTGAGATAAAAGAAAACTACAATCTGGGTTTTGTTGAGAGATTCCAAGACAAGTCTCAGCACACATTCTCAAAGAAAAACTTATTTCAGATTCACTGAAAGCTATCATATTTTAGTAGCCTGACCCTCCCATTCACAAGATTAAGTCTTAACTTTGTGGCAAAAAAATTGTAAAAAAATTCAACTCTATCCTACAAAAACCAAAATAGACCCCTAAAAAAATCCCAGGAAGTCAAACCTGACAATTACAGTCATCTGCACCATTTAAAACAGTGCCATGAAATTCTAAAGACTGGAAGAGACAAGTCCAATTTCCAAAATACTTGGGAAGAGGAGATCAAGAAAGTAAAATTTGCTGAGCCGCTTAGGGTTAAGGCAACAGTTTAAACACTAGACTCAACAATCTCACCTAACAAGTCCCCAGACTACTTCATTTGCAACTCACGAGAGCATATGAAGTGATACTAGTCTGAAGAACTTCACAAGGACACATACTCGAAATTCAGTTGCATATATGTATTATATGCATATATATCAAGCAATATATAACGTATAGTTGTTCTATATTGTAATATAAGATAAATCATACACAAGAATTACTACACAGTCAGATAAAAAACCAACATAGATCACGTTGAAAAAAAAAGAAAAATCTTATTAGACCCCACAGTCAGGACTTAGTTGCTACAGAATCTCATTCAAGATGCAAAGACAGATGAAAATCTGACCAACTGAAAAAGTTTATTCCTATCACCTGGCTCCGCTTCAAACTATGCTTAGACATACCAAACTGGAATCTATGTAGCCTACAGTACAGATCAGCTATTTCCATGACCATTTACTCCAGTTAAGCTTATCTATGACATGAGGAAAACTTAGTTTTCAAAGTAGCCCACTACACAGCAATTTCAGCTCAAGATTTTCACACAGTACTTGGGGGGTTGGAGGGGCAAAGCTTGCTCTTCCCTCCCACCTCCCTTGTGACACAGATGTATTCTGCTTCTTAATTTAAAGCAGATTTTCAGAAATAAATAAAATATAATAAATATATAAATATAAATAAAATATAAAAATCAAGGGCAGTCTGGAACCTAGTAAAACCTTAGAATCCCACCAAACTGACTGATACGTCATTTACGGTTAAAGCTGAGTGACCAAACTGTAACTATTTTTTTGTTTTAAATTTGTCAGTTTAAATTGTTTCTAGTTTTGTTTACAAAAACTGAAGAAGGGAGTCAAAGATTTGAGCATGTGTCAAAGACTTTGTTACCTGTACAGACAGAATGTGTCTCATTTCTCAGGGTACTGAAGTAACCATTAGAACATTCCAAACAAAAATCTCCCATGTACTCCTTGTTACAGCTACATGAGCCATCTCCACCTCGGGTGCCATCACCATCACAGTGTCCATTTCCATGGCAAGGTCTTTCCGATCCACCATGACAAGCTAAAAAGGAACAAAAATACTTTTAAATCAAATGTTAAAGGAAATAACTTCATATTCTCAGCTACAAACACCTGAAGTCCTCCCTCTTCATAGACAGTAAAAGATAAATCAGAAAAAAAAAAACCAGTCACACTAAGCCGTGATATAATTTACAAAAAACTTTTTTCCCTTGAGAGCAACCAGAAGGCTTGCAACAAGGAATGCTCAGTAATATATTCAAGTACAAGAACTCAAAACACCTCCAGGAAAGTTCAGTTATAACTTTCATTTGGGGTAAAGACCATGGCTTAGAATTGTTATCTATCTTTCTAGCTTCCTGGCTAAAGTTGGTACCTTTCTTTATTCTGGATGTCTGAGAATGCTCACACTGCAGTTGGGGAAACCTACTAGCAATCATTTAGATCAGTAATAGGAACTGGCCCTTAATTTTTAACAATATAAGAGGCCAAATTTGATCTCTAACAAGGTGCATGATTTAGAGATCTAACAAACTTAAGGAGCCAAAATACCTCCTTTATCACTTTTACATCAGACACCTTACTTTTATCCAGTTGTCTCCCACTTACATTCATCCAATTTCTCCCATTGCCTTTTTAACTAATATCTAGTTGTGAATTTAATTTAATCCTCAACAGTGTTCTAGCCGTTTTACTCTTGAAACTGGTCAAGGACTGTTGTCTACATAGCTTCTGAAAGACCACCTAAACAATAGACTTGATGTCACACAGAGCCTTTAAACATGGGTCAGGCGTGGATGTGAGCATCAGATCAGACCGTTCCTGCACACGTAAGTACCCTCGATACCTTTGTACATCACTTCATGCCCAGAAGACCCTTTTTCAGGCAGGATGCTCACAAGGCAGCAACCTAACTATCAGGCAGCAGGCAGGTATATACTAGACAGCAGATGGTGTCTCACACAAAATATCAAAATTCATGTATTTGTTCATGTTATGAAAGGCTGAAACAAACAGGTAAAAAGCATACATCTGTTACTGTATCTTGCAAAAGGAAAAATTACCAAGGCAGTCTGGTCCATAAGTCCCAGCAGGGCAGCAAACTTCTATCGTTTCTATGCAAAACCACTTAAACAAATCAGGATACTTCTTCTTTCTATATATGAAAGATATTTATGTATCAATAAAACAAACACAGATTCTTTAATAGCCAACTCACACACCTGAACCTGCACAATGCAGCAGGGAAATCTATGGCACATCACAGATTAGAAACCTATTTTTTCTGTTCTGAAGACTATCTTATTTAAAGAACCAATTTCTAGAGGAAGTGCTCCAACTTTGAGATACATTTACCTTTTTAACTACAATACTATTAACAGACTCTACTCAAACTTTAGAGATTATATTTATGAAAAATGTGAAATAAGAGCAACCAATAAAATCAATTCATCTTGGCACATACCCTTCCCCATGCCCCACCCCCTTTTCTTTTTTTAACACCTTGATTTTAGGGAAGATTTATGTATACTTTAGACATTCTTATTTATGTCTTCCTCTTAAAGATAACTGCTGTGTCTTTATCTCAACTATGTGGAAGATAACCCAGGACAGATACTGACATTTGCTCAAATTATTGCCAACCTGACAATAGGGTGCCCGTTAAAATTTGTTCTCTTTTCTAGCATGAATCAAATATTTCAACATTTAAAAAAAAATATTAAGAAGTTAGTTATATGCTACTCCAACACTAGCATACACCACCCCCAATTAACAATGAAATGGCTAGATATTACTTTGCAACCAAGCATGAGGACTACTACAGTACTGAATGACAATTCACAGATCTCAGGATCACGCTAATGCTGAAGTTTCAAAAACTTTACTAAAGGAAAGGCTTAGATATTCTTTAGCCTGACAGAAGTCTTCAGCAACTCCTGAGGCATGTACAGCTTCTCCTTCTAAGCTATTACATCTGAACATATTGACTCCAAATCTAAGGCCCTGAGAAGTAAATTTACTGAGTACCACATGAAATGTAATAACTTGTGAGAAAAGATTTAAGGTATTTATGGACAAAGAAACTGTCTTTGGAAACTACCACAGAAATTGAATGACATTTGGTTATCACAGGTCAAAAGACAGAAGACAACATTAATCAAACCGCACTAATCTATCACTACTTTATCTTATGGAGAGCAGGGCTGAAAATAATTACTGCCTGTCTAAAATATGGCTTCTAAAGAAAGAACAAAACACTTAAAATGAAATAATTGTATTCTTACAAGTGGAACCTGCAGGAAAAAATGTAGAGTACTTAAATATTTTTACTACTTTTAAAGGATAATTATATAACTGTATAATTAATGCTACATTTGTAACAGGCAAGGTAGTGGTTTTATATGGAAAAGTCTAAAATATGTTACTTTTATGTTCTACATAGCTGTAGAAAGATATCTGAAAATATTATGTTACAATAAAATAAGACATTTTACAGTATCTGCTGGGTTTTTTTAATATACAAAGAATATTAAAGAATATAGACATAAAACAAAACAAATCAAATCATAAATCTAATTGTTATGTTATATGTCTATGCTTACTTTCTTTCTGATTTCAATACACTGTGAATAAAGAAAAAGTCTTTCCCATCAGTATTGTATTAATATAGCTGTGGAACAGGTTGCCCAGTGAGGTGGTGGAAGCCCCATCCATGGAAATTTTTGAAGCCAGGCTGCATGGGGCTCTGAGCAACCTGATCTAGTGGGAGATGTTCCTGCGCATGGCAGCAGGGTTGCATAGCTCACCTTTCTGGAAGGCATGTCCTGCGAAGAGCAGCTAAGGACTTTGGGGTTGTTTTGTTTGGAGAAAAGGAGGCTGAGGAGTGACTTCATTGCTCTCTACAGCTTCCTGAGGAAAGGAAGCGGAGAGGGAGGGGCTGAGATCTTCCAGTGACAGGATACATGGGAGTGGCTCAGAGCTGTGCCAAGGGAGGTTTAGACTGGACATGAGGAGGCATTTCTCTACTGAGAGGACGGTCAAACACTAGAACAGGCTTCCTAGAGAGGTGGTTGATGCCCCAAGCCTGTCGGCATTTAAGAGACGTTTGGACAATACGCATAACAATATGCTTTAAGTTTTGGTCAGCCCTGAAGTAATCAGGCACTTGTACTAGATGATCACTATAGGTCCCTTCCAACTGAAATATTCTATGCTATGCTACTTCCTTCAACTGGCATGCTAATGTATACACAATCCTGTATAGCTGGGTAAAAGGATAAAGCAATAAAGCAGTCACTAAAAGCAAAGTGGGTTATAAAAATCTTTATCCAGTTATGAAACATTATAACAGCAATTCACCCTAATAAACTACCAGCACTCCCAATCAACTGGAAATCAAAGTAGTAAAAAAAATACTTAGAAGAAACATGATTTGGAATTAAAAAAAAAAAACCTACTAAGAGATTTTAATGCTACAATGCCATCCTTGCATTAATTGTGTTTTATAATGGTACACAAAAAGCTTAGTTATAATGGAAATCACAGGTTTGCTCAGAAGGCAGATAGAAAAGTCAGCTGCTACACTACCATCCTCAAGAGATCCAACTTCTAGATTTATTAGTATCAACTATTTTTTTTGATTGCCAGGAGAACAAAATAATGTTTCAGGAAAAAAACCCCACCACAAACAAACAAAAAACCCACAAGAGCCAGAGTGTCTCTTGCAGTTTTATGACAAAGGAAAACAAAATCAGGTAGTAAACCTCAAAGTTTTCCAATGTTAGTGTGCCTCAACACAAACAGTAGACATTATATGAGAAGCCAGACTGGATGTTTTTGTGCAACATTTCTGGAATTTAAAATAAAAAAGAACATGGTATAACCGCACATGCTAATAAAGGTCAGCCTGAACTGAGCTGTACCTAACGGCAACTCCTGAAGGATGATGAAGAATCACCCATACTTCTGTTGTTCAGGCACAACTTAACCACACAAAGATCACCACAAAAAAAATTGATACTTACAGTTTGAACCACCATTTCTCTATATGTTCTTCATGCTCTTCTACCATGTTGTTACATTCAAAGTTACTACTATCACACAGATTCTCTATGATCTCTACAAGACGAATTTCACTACAAACAGAGAAGGAAAATCGTAAGTTTAATTTAAACAACCTGATCTAGTGGGAGGCGTCCCTGCACATGGCAGGGAGCTTGGAACTAGATGATCTTTGAGGTCACTTCCAACCTTGACAATTCTATGATTCTATGATTTGACACTACTCAAGACATGACAGAGAAGCCAGACTTCAGTCCAGAATACTTTACCAGTTTACAATGTGTTCTGAATTAGTTCCAAAACAAATAAAGTATCAGAATAAAGAACTAATGAACATTTCTTCAATCAAAAATTAGAATGATGACCACAAGAACTACTGTGGTTTGCTTGCATTTATTATGTCTGCAGATTGTAGGTTTGATAGGTTTTTTAGCTTCCCAGCAAATTTTGAGTGCAGCATTTTTCTCCTAAGTTCAACAACAAATTTCATGCACTGTTAATATTTGATACAAGCCCATAAAGCTCACAGTAACTTAGGTTCAGAAATACCACCCTTACATCTCAATGCTCCAACTAAGATTCAAAAGTGAATTTGAAGTTTGGAAGAAAGATACCAGACCACTTTGCCCAGTAATCAAATATAAATCCAAAAGAATACAGTAATCTGCACCTCTTCTAGTTTTCTGTTTGGCACTGAAATTGTGAAAACTTTACAGAGGAGATACCGCTTTAAATCTAAAACAAGTATTGCAGTATTTCACACTTTCATGACTATGAATTAACTACTGACCACTGCTTAAGATCATTATTTTACGAGTTTAATAGGTAAACAGAAAAAAAGCCCTACTATGAATAACAATGGTATTAAATTCTGTTGCTTTCAGTAACAAGACAAAGGCATTAATAATGGGTCTCAGTCTTTACTATAATCTTTATTTTATAATGTAATGTTACATTTAATCAATAAGAACTTAATGCTTGGAAATATGCAACTTTAGCTGCAACATTCAGTATTTAAGTTCCAGGCAAATATTGGTATGCTGAAGTTATGCACAATGGACATGAAATGTAGCTGAGTGAGAAGTACTGAGACAGCTTACCTGGACTCATACTTTGACAATGTCTTCTCTTCCCAAGCAGTGTTTCCCCCACCAAAGTTCTTTTTAGCTGTATCTGCTAATCCCTACAAAGAAAAAGACCAAAAGGATGTAAATTACATAGGGTTTGTTTGCAACAAAGATTAAGAGCAATAGTAAATGCTTATATGAAGATTGTGAAAGGTGCCATTCAAAAACTTCAGTAAAGCTCTGAAGCTGCTGATGAAATTGCTATATGAAAGAAACAGGTAGTGACAACATGAAAAGTGATAAAGTGCAAATTATAGCAGAATGTGATGCAACCTTCATAATGCATAAACAACATCTTGCTACAGTCTTCATTTATGCCGAAAAACATACATGTAGGAAACTTTATACCCTTCTCATTCAAGTTCTCAGAATCTTTGTTAATCAGTTGAACAAGATCTCGACTTCATTCGGGTTTTATAGTAATTAGCCCAATCTCCACTGTGTTGTAATTTAAATATACAACCATACAACAATACAGCACAATTCACTGTGATCAGCACAACTTCCCCGAATCACAGCCAATGCCTATCAAATCACACCTTGCATTTAAAAGTGACCCACCAAGCCTATGAAAGCGAATAGATGCACAAAGAGTATCGAGTACCTGTCATAAACCAAAGCAGCCCCTTGCTGCCTATATTGAATTTATTGTGCCACAACTTAGGGCTGTTGCAAGCGGTAACAGGCACAGAATTTTAGGGAACGATGCTTTTCCATCAGCGCTCCCCAGGGACCCAGGCACGCTACAGCCTTTCTGCACTGAAGCACCAAATTACCTTTGACAGCAAAGCTCGAGGAGCTCTGTAATCCATCAACCTAAGGGCTGCAACTGCTACTGAAGCCGGGAGCAAACTGCTGCCGTGTATCGGCTTGACCTGACTCGGTCAGTAACGGTGCACCCGGCGGAAGCGCTCTCGGAGCTAAGCCAAGAGTCTTCTAAGAGCTGCGGGGGACGCCGGGTGCTGTCCCCGGCTTTCTGGCGGGTCCGCACCCCTCCGCGGCGACTACCGCTGAGCGGCTCGGAGCCCGGGGGCTGCGCCGCTGCCATCGCACCTCGGGCTGCCCGGCAGGACCTCACGGCCGGCTCCTCGCCGGGGAACCCCCTCCTGCCGCCGCCTGCCCCACGGCGAGGCCGAACCCGCCGCCTCCTGCCTCCTCCCCGCAGACCCCAGCCCCACCGCCCACCTGGTTGAACCTGTCCACGATGCCTCGGCAGGTGGAGCACGCCAGGCGCCGCCGCTCGCCAGCGCCCAGGACGGGGGGCAACATCAACAGGGCAGCGCAGAGCGCCACGGCCAGCGGCGCCCGGGTCGGGCGATGCGCGGGGCCGGGCCCCATGGTGAGGGCGCGGGGAGCCCCGGGGAGAGGGAGCGGGGCCGCCCCAGTCACGGCTCCAAGCCCGCCTTCAGCGACGGCAGCGCCGGCCGCGCGCTTGCCCCGCCCCGGCCCCCGTAGCAACCGGTCCGCGAGCTTCATTCGGATTTCCGCGTCAGCCCCACGCACGCTCCGGCCGTGGGCGCTGGTTGGCGGAGACGGGGGAGCGCAGAAACGTGGTCCAATCAGCGCCCGCCACGCTCAGGGCCAACTGGAGCCCCCCGCGTGCGCGGAGCGCGAGGCGTGGCAGAGAGTTGCCTGAGAAGAGCAGCGCCCGCCGGCTTCGCGCGGCACTGCCGCCATCATGAGGGCGGGCAGGCACGAGCCCCGCAGGGGCTTCGCATCAATCCGCCATTTCTGTTTGGCAGCCGCCTCGGAGCTCTTTTGCTGCCGGGGGCGTGCCTCTGCCCTCACCTAACATGGCTGGCCCGGAGAGGTGGTCACATGGACACAGGGTTGCCCTTACCCCTCCCTCCACCAGCCCCCTCCCGCCGGTGCCCTCTGCGGGGCGGCCACGTGGACGCCTGGCCGGTGAGTCCGGGCCGGGCCGAGGGCGCTACGCCCGTGCTGCGGGCGGGGCACGCAGGGCGGGGCGGGAGTAACGGTTTTCTGTGTGTGTCTGCGCGCGCGACCGCGTCCGCCCCCGTGTGAGGGGGAGCGGGGAGGTCGCCAACGGCCTGTTCGTTCGTTCTGCAGCGGGTCCAGTCGGCAGCCCTGGGAGCGCCATCCCCCGTGGAGGCGCCAGGCCGCGGCTGCAACAGCGCGGCAGGCAGCAGGGCGCTGCCAGGCGGCCCTAACCTCCCGGGCACGGTAGCTGCTGTGTGGCGGGAGGGAGAGGGGCAGGGCGGCCTCTGCCGCGGAGGGCGAGGGGGTGTCGTGCGGCCTCGGGGACGGCGTCTGTGGCTTCAGAGCGGCAAGTGATGTTTCGGTCTTGCCCTGAAACACCGCAGGGCTACGTAGGAGCGACCTGAAGGGGAGTAAAGTCAAATTCGCACCGAGAGTGCACGTGTCGGTGTGGGCTGGCGGCGGCCTTAACTCGGCGTCCCGTGGGTTCGGAGCTCGGTGGGTCCAATGTCCAATGTCGCACGTCCGTTATCAGAGGCGTAGGGTGGCTTCGCGGCAGGCAGCGAACCGAGGAGGAGGCAGCTCGGCCCGTCGGGCCCCGTCGGCCGGTGGTGGGTGGCTGTCTTTCGCCGGGCCGGCCGCTAGAGGGGGTCGGACACACGTTTTGGGGTGATGGTGGGGCAGCGAGCGGGCGGGGGGAGTGGTAGGTTGTTTTGGGTTTGTTTTTAGTCAGAGAGCATTTTATGTGTCTCATTCTAGTCCGAAGAGTGACGTTTTCTACGTAGCTTCGTCGTACCTTCATGCATGTGCTGTCCCAGACTTCGTTTCCTGCCTGAGCTTTCCCTTATCTTTTATTTTTTGTTGTTATTTTAATTTTTTTTCAGTCAGTCCTCAAACTCATGTGGAATTGTATATAAAAATAGCAACTGTCGTGTTCCTTTTTAGAAAAGAAGAAAAAGCAATCCTGGCAGCTATAAGGTTTAAATCTGATGCTATTTAGAAGTTAGCTAGTTGCAAGAGCTATTAAAGCATGGGGAGGGGGACAGTATGAAATTTGAAGATAATCCAATGTAGATTTTACCAAAGCTAGATCAAGCCAAAAAGGGAGGACCTTATGGTGGGATGCTATTGGTAGGTCTGCTTAGATGCTTCCAACAGAACATGTGAGCGCGTGAAACACAATCTCTGTAGACAGATTAAATGTGCAGTTTGGCTGCCAAACTCCAGCCTATTTATACTGAAGAGTGTCTGAAAAACATAAGTTAGCTAAATGTGGTAGATTTTTCATGGGAAGAATAAAAGATCCATTGCTGGAAGTAATGTCACTTCCACAGAAAACATACAGAAAAAGCATAAATCATTTTTTTTGTTAAAGTGCTTCAGCCTCTTTTTTAATGTAAGAAAACAATTTCTTTTCATCCATTTTAATTCCAGGAAAGAATGAATTCTGTGTGTTGAAAATCTTTGTTCTTCTATGATTCAGTCTTGATGTAGACATCTGGGAGAGGAGTCAGTGTGGCTATGTTGTACAGGTCTGAAGAAGATTCTTCTGGAGTTCTTAGAACTTTAATGACATTTAAAACTATTTGTATTGGCTTGCAATGTTTTTCTAACCTTCATTATTGAAATATCCTTATTAAGAGAAAATCTGTTTCTGTGGTTTTGGCATTTAAAAATAAAAGTTGTAATTGCAAGTATTTTGCCTTTATATAGCAAATTTATTGTAAACATCAAATTCAGTATCTACCTGTCTTGAAAACTGATGCTGACAAACCTCAAAATCCAAGCGGAATTTATCAGCAGAGCAAGTTATCTTTTGAGTCTTAACAAGACCACTAAATTATATTAGGCTTTATCTCAGAAACCTGGGCGTCGTCTTCGTGCTTTGCTTTTTTATCTTCTAGCGTGTTTCCCTTCAGGGAACCTCAGTATGTATAATGCCTATAATAATCTTCAAAATGCATGAGTATGTTGGCAAGCTTATTTCCTTCAGGCATACAAAAGTGTTGGAGTCAACAAGATAAAAAAAGCCTTGTGATAAACTGTGTATGGGATCTGTAGCTTCACTGTCATTCTGATGGTTTAGGAAGTCAGGGGCTGATTATTCAGGTGATGATGAGCTAAAGGTATTGGGAGCAGGCCCAATAGAGTGGTCAGAATATAATGAATGCAATGTTTATAGGGGAAAGTAACATCACTTTATTACACAACTGATACAGTTAAGGAAAAAAACAGAGCTTCTTGACACTTGGATCCGTTTACTTAGATTCATTAGGTCCTGAAATACTTGAAATGTTAAGAAGCTGAGAACCAGGAGTGAGTAATACCCACCGTGTTGGTGTGCTACCTGCTGCTTTCCATGTTACACAAGCTACTCAAATGCCTATGTTGCTATATGCAGCAGTGGATCAATCCTTCAGTGTCCATTTTTCTCTTTGGTAAGTTTGGCCAGAAACATGAGATGCCTCTGTATTTATTGGAAGATCTTAGCAAGAGAGCTTTCTAGAGACAAGAATTTTTGCAAGATAAATTGCCCTGTGCAGAGGCTTAATTGCTGCCAAACACTTCCTGAAGTGCTCCTGATGGCTGTCCCATACCTCTTTTACTACTGCTGTGGAAAAAGGATTCTGTTGTAGCATAACCCATTCTTATCCATCCTTGTAAAGAAGTAATACTGGGCACAGGTTTAAAAGGCTTCTTCCCACTTCCTGGGGTGTTGTGTTTATTTAGGCTCTTACCATTGCAAAACAAGCCAAAAATCATGAGGACCTACCACAGAACTCTGTCTTGAGCCCAGCATTACAGCTTCAGTTATAGACTGTAACAGTGGCAGTCGTGAGAAAAAGAGATGCAATTAGTGAGATATAAAATAATGTGCAAATATATACAGCTTACAGGAAGTACACAAATTTGGGGATTTGTGTTAGCTGTGAAAATAAAAGGTTAGCTAACCTTCCTTATTTTACTAACGAGCAGGACAAACATCAATTAAGGAAAAAGTAACTCTAGGAGGCAGTTGCTACGTGATCCTAGCAAATCTGCTGACTATCTTCTATCTGTTTGACAAACATTTAGATGAAAACGGGAGAAAACATCTCTAATCAAAACCCCTGTTGTACCTTACAAGTGCCATTTTTAAAGTTTTGTTTCTGTAAGAACAGAACAAGAATCACCAGAATCTTATGTTTTTCATTAAATTGTAAACTTGCAAAAAGTGGGAAGCTTAAATTAAAAGAACATTAGTTTACCATGTTTTTGCTGGAAATGGTCATGGAAAAAATCTGGTTTATAATCTGAAATCAGAAAAGATGAGCTGTTTGCCTATGACAGTACCTATACTTATTTGCTCTGGCATTACCTGGACACATGATTTTGTCATCATGATAAAATATATCATAAATACTGCCATAAGAATGTTTCAGCAGTGTTGTGAAACTAAATGCTAGGGAAACAACCTTCATTTCTGAGTAGAAGTGCAAAGGATGGGCTTCAGACTATCTCATACCATAATGACACGTCGTGTGGATGCCAAATGGGGATTTGTCCTTCACTCACTAAGTCCAGACCTAGCTACTGGCAACCTCAGAAGATCAAAGTGCTCTGTTCTGAGCAGTTTCCCATCCTCGTGGTTCCTCTCCCACTAGTTTCAGAGTCCTAGACAAATGAGAGAGTATGTTGTAAAGATCATGTGTAAATCCAGTGTTAGATTAAAGTGAGAGTAAATTACAAAGCTGTCTCCTACAAAACGCAGACATAATTGAGGTAGCACTCTAGGCAGTGGTGGCAATATGGGACACAAAGGGAAATGCTTTCTCAAGTGGGGTTTATGTTGTCTAAGTTTTTTTGGTTTGTTTTTACATTTACAGAAGGTGACATAAGTCCTGAAATGCTGCCTGAGTCTGTTTTTGGTTATCTACTCATTTATTTGAATGTATTTAAAAATTTGGATTAATTTATTAGTCTTTTTTTTAAACTTTTACAGTAGTGTAGTATGTTTTCCTTGCATTATCAGTCTCTCTTTCTCTATACACTTCATACCATGCTATTAATGTATATTCTTTTAATTTTCTTTTTAATAACAGAATATATGTGAATTTTGAACCCAAGATGGCTCAGAAGAGGAGCTCAAGTGGGCGATCATTCCCGTTGCTGCTGATGATTATTATTGTGGCCTTTGTTCATTTAACTGTCTGTCCTTTTACAAAAGTGGAGGAAAGTTTTAATCTACAAGCTATCCATGATGTGGTGTACCACCAACTGGACTTGGATAAGGTAAATTGTAAAGAAGGTGTTCTTTGTTTGACATTGTTAAAGATCACAATTCCTTGCTATCTGTATAGGATAAATGCAATGTGAATGTGATTTATCCTGGTTTTCCTTTGTTTCTGATTTGTCTGTTTTACTTAGATTTTCCTTTTTTGCAGTATGATCATCATGAATTTCCTGGAGTTGTCCCAAGAACGTTCCTTGGACCAATTTTTATTGCTGCTCTTTCCAGCCCAGCTATATATGTGCTTTCTGTGCTAAGAATGTCAAAGTTTTACTCCCAGCTGATAGGTACAAGAACTTTAAATTATCAGAAAAGAGATGTTTTTATAGAGATTTTTTTACTACTGGACTAATGAGTGGCACTGTTGTAATGTTCAGTGTTTGGGTCAATGGTTAAAATGTGATATTCTTTTCCGTAATTTTGCAAACTGTAGGTATTGAGAGGCAGCATGGCAATTCCACTCATTCTTTAGGATAACTAACAGCACAGATAAAGTCTGTGCTAATAAATGTCTGACAGTATAGAAGAAACAAGTGTGTCCAGAGAATACATTCCTGTATACACTTCAGAAAGCATTGTTTAACTTGAGCATTGACCTTTATGCAAAAGTATCAGACAAGTTAAAGGTGGATTAAAATAGGTAAACTAATGGGCAAGTTTGTTTTTTTTTCTTTGAAGTGGGTGATATTGTGATATTTTCAGTATTCTTCATAACTTCCCATTACATTATGTAATGTGGTTGTTCATCAGTGATCTGCCTGACATTATTCTTATTTCCCATTTTTGTTCTTATAATAGTCCGAGGAAGCTTGGGGCTCAGTGTCGTTTACACATTGTGGAAGCTGCAGAAAGAAGTTAGAAAGCAGTTTGGAGCAACTACATCAACAGTCTTCTGTCTCATCACTGTTACTCAGTTTCATTTTATGTTTTACTGTACACGAACCCTCCCTAATGTGTTTGCGCTTCCTTTTGGTAAGTATTCACCTAGGAATAATTTTAAAACGTAAAAATTCTTCTCAAATGAATTAATAGTTAAAGCACAGAAAATGTGTGGTCAGACCAAATGAATGTATGTGCTGGATTAAATTGTGTGATAAAAAGACAAGAAAACTTGTGAATTTTTTTATTTTTTTTACCATATAGGCTTACAATGACTGTTGAATCAATTTTATTGAATCTATGTGGAGTTTGTCAGATGGCTTTGATTAACTAGAGATTTGAGTACACATCTGATGCATAAAACAGCTATTGAAAAGGCAGGAGATACAGCTGCAGTTCAGAAAAAAAATAATCTGTGAATTTAGTCTACACAGGAAAGAGCTGTCTCATGAGACTGTGAAACAAACTCTCACTGCAGCATCTCCACCTTCCTTTTCTGGAGTTAGCTACAAATGTATCCATTTGTACACTTAAGGGGGGGAGTCAAAAGCTTACTCTACACATACAGTTTTCCTCCAGAGATGATGAAAGGGAAGATTCACCACATCTAACAAATACTAGCTGAGTCATTTGCTTTAGTGCAAGTTGTTCAACTAATAAAATCATGATGTTGCTGCAAGAACCTGCATAGATCAGAACTCAAAAACCAAAAAGCAGTTGAATTGTTGGATAAACACTGTGTAGTAATACATTTCTCAGATAATTTCTGCAGATATTAAAAAATACAAGTTGTTTCATGGTTTTATACTATTAATATTTCATACATTTTCCTTAGGATCATGACCACTTTGCTATGTAGCCAGTGTTTTGTGATTTAACTGTAAAGTAGAGGCAAATTCATCTGCAGGGTCTCCGGCTAACCATGCAAATGGACTTTTTTAGGTTCTTTCTCCCTGAGCGATAGTTTGTAGTCTCATTTTCATATTTGAAATGAGTTGCTGTTTTCATGAATACAGCATATATTCAGTCAAGAGAATAAACTAACTCCTCAGCAGGTACTGAGTAATAATAATTATGAATCATATTTTGAAAGGCTTGTAGTACTCCCATGAGGTTTGTTTTGCCTTCTTCCCCCACCCCCCCCTTCCTTAAATGTACTTGTCAAGAAAGAGTTGCCCTGTGTTCCTTGTGTGGTTATACTTTTCCTAATTACTTAAACATCAGCAGTAGAAAGCTGTGTGTTACTCCAAATTACATTTCTCTAACAGAGGAAGAATTTCTTGACTAGAAATGGTAGGAATACCAAGAGAGGGTTAGTGGGAAGGTAGAGGAATGAGATTCTAGAGTTGAGAAAAGTGTCGCCCTTTAGAAAACAAATAGTTCAGCACATCTGACAGCGTGTTTTATTTATTTTTGCAGTGCTCCTGGCATTGACATTTTGGATACAGCAAAAGCAAAGGCCATTCATTTGGTTCTCTGCTTTGGCAGTTATAGTCTTCAGATCAGAGCTCTGCATATTCTTAGGCCTCATGCTCCTAGTGACATTATTAACTAAGAGAATCTCCATTTCCAAGGTGCTTTCCCATGCTGTTCCCGCTGGAATTTTTTGTTTGGGTAAGTGTTTGCTTGGGAAAAACAAGTGCCACATAGTAAATTCAACAGAAGACTGTAGAACTGACTTTTCTGGTGACCTGGCCTTTTGGGCTTTTTTTTTTTTTCTATTTTCACCTAATTCCATTTGTTGGTNCCTAACAAATAGTAACAAACTTCTAGAGATTGTTTTTCTTATCAGCTTCACAATGAAAATCCATTTACTACCATTTGAAATTAACTCAGGTTTACCATTTATTACATTTAATGCTTTAATATTATTTTAAAACAAACTTTAATTAAACCGCTGCTTTTCACACTTGGGTCTGGAATGGGGTGCATCTCAATTAGATTCCTATCTACCATGCTTCTGTTTAGACTTCTATTAAGAAGTGCTTCCCTCCTCTGCATTTCCACTGCAAGACAGATAGATTAAACCTTCTCTGTGGCTTTGGGTGAGGCTTGCAGTGCATATTCCAGTTTGTTGATCTCATCAGTAGATGTGCAATTTGGATGTGCTAGTTTGCTTTTTCCTCATTTTTAATTCATGCAGATTTGTATTTCTTTCTTATAGGGCTAACAGTTGCTGTGGATTCTCTATTTTGGAGGCAACTTGTGTGGCCTGAGGGAAAAGTGCTCTGGTATAACACAGTTTTAAACAAAAGCTCTAACTGGGGAGTATCCTTTGAAACATCTAGGGAAAAAGATCTATTGAACACTATCAGCTAAAACAAAGAATTGATGTAACCTATTCCTGAGACTCAGTTATGGTGTTAAATTCTACTTTTCATCTATTTCATTACTTGAAGTTTATAAGACAATGTTTATCTCTTAGATCTTTCCATAAATTTTAACTTTCCTCTGCTGACTGTTCCTTCTTGTTCTACCAATGTAAAGCCAGGTTTCTTCCCCTTGGTTTTTCATGTTGCCCATCATTAGTGCCATTCGATGTGCCTCCGTTGGGTGATGTGAATATAGGCAACAGCTTTTATTTCTCAAAGGGTAAGGCAGGAAACTAAATGCCTGGAAGAATGTGTTCTACAAAAAGTATACTTTGTATTTCCAGATCTGTGTGTACTACTGTAAAGAATAGTTGCTTTATTTGTTAACTTTGAAAGCATCCTTAACTCTCCTTTTTATCTTGAAGACCTCCCCCTTCTTATGGTACTTCTATTCAGCCCTTCCTCGTGCTTTGGGATGCAGCATTGTATTTGTTCCTTTGGGTGTAGCAGAGAAGAGAACTCGGATATTACTTTTGCCAGCACTGGGCTTTATTTTCTTGTATTCGTTTCTCCCACATAAAGAGCTGCGTTTTATCATATATACTTTCCCTGTCTTCAACATAGTGGCTGCTAAAATGTGCTCACGAATGTAAGTTCAAAATTCTGGGGGGTTTTGTGGGTAGTTGTTTTTCTTTGAAAATGTAAAAGAGAATCAAAACTATTATTACTGCTTTTATGCACTTCCTTCTGTCTTGGAATCTGGATCATCTTGAGATCCTCAATGCTTTAGAAAGGAGATCTGTATCACTGTGCCCGTTTGACTACTGAGGGAAATGGAGAGAAAGAGAAGTTAAATTGTTTGACAGCACCATTCAGTAAGTCTCGGGCAGAGTTGAGAATAGAGTCCTGAATTTACTGTTACACTGTTACAATTCAGTTTATTTTATCTGCCAGAGAAAAAAGCACATTCCAGTGTTCTTCTGTGTTGTTAAAGTAACTGACTTAGGAGGTAGTTTAATATACAGGTGGGGCTCACAAAACATGGAGTTTGTATGAAATAGTTAAACTTGGGTATATTGAGTAAAATTGAAGTTAAACTCTGAACATCTTTGAAAGAGAATACATTCATAACTAAAGATTTTAAACACAGAAGTACTTAGCTCTATTGGTGGCCTTGCATTAGCTTTATTAATGAGAACGTTCTAATTTAAATGCCACTAGAATCTAATTTTTAAAAAATTGATAATAAATGCATTCCATACACAATTGTGATCTTTATTACCTAATAGTGGAGTTTCAGCAAAAGTTCTGTCACAGTAGTCAATGACCTGTATGAAAGAAAACTAACAGCTAATTCTTATTAATTTTTCCCCCTTTCAACAGTCTGAATAACTATCGTAAATCCTGGCTGTACAAACTTGGATCTTCCTTTGTTATAATGCATCTCCTAGTTAATGCTGCCTATTCAGGAGCATCTTTATATGTTTCACATTTCAATTATCCTGGAGGAGTGGCAATTCAGAAGTTGCATGAGTTGGTACCTTCAACAGCAGGTATGTAAAGCTGGCTTAAAGTATGTTTGCCTAACATCAATTGTAATTTTTTTCTGCTAGTATATCTTCATATTATTGGCTATTACTTCTTCACACTATTTGCATTCATCTTTTTATTTTTTACTATTTTGTTAATTTAGTAAAGTGTTTGTAGAAGAAATTTGAAAATTCTGTTTTGTTTTCTTCATTCATGTAGATGTCTCTGTTCATATTGACGTGGCTGCAGCACAAACAGGAGTTTCTCGGTTTCTAGAAATCAATTCAGATTGGAGGTATGTTATGAACATGGTAGTTTGATCTGGAGACAGGAGCCTGCTTTTTCTTTTTTGTTTATGCACAGGGACAAACATCATGGATGTGGTTTCTGGTACAGCACATTTATTAAGACAAGTCAAGACCAATCTGAGTCTTAAAAGATTTTGAGTGCAGTGCTGCCATTTCAGAAATAGAATACTGCAATGTTTTTTAATTGCTTTGGTTCTGGTTTGCCTAAATAGTGTAGAATCTTTTAAAGACATCAGAAACAGCACAAAGAAATTCTTAGCTTACTGAAATACCAATATCTTTAATGCAGCTACCTTTGATATCTGCCTAGCTGTTGTAAAATACAGCTGTAGATGAGCACTTTTATGTTCTTGGTGAAACAATGAATACAATTGTGGGGGAATCTTCTCATTTGGTTTTGAATGATGTGTGACAATGTGAGGCTTACCTGCATGTTAATATTCAAAGTCTATTTTTATGTTGAACATCCTTCCCATAGATGACATTGAAGCAGCTGTTGCAGGCTGTTAGACATATTCATTGGCTCTGAGAGAAAGCAGTTGAGCACTTTGTTACCTTGACCAGCAGTGATGTACAAACAGTTTTAAGAATCAGAATATTGAAATGAATAGCAGGAGGCATTTGTGGGGTGGCAATGTTTGCTTTTCAGGATGCAGAGCAAAAAAAGGCATCTCTCTGATTCTCAGGCCTACCTCTTCAGCTGAAGTGTAGGTTTCTCATTTAAAACATCTTAATGAAAATAATTCAGCAGAAGGTGACACAAAGCTTCACTTCATACTTGCCCAAAAGCAATACAAGCAGATTTTGGTTTAAGAAGTACTCTGAGCATGTAACTCTTGGTTACACTCTTCAAAATCAGAAGAACTGAACTAATTTAACTATTAGTATTTTTAGAGATACAGATAAAAGCATTTTGGAAGTAAAGAGGAAGAAGGGAAAAGCATGCTTCTGGGGGAATTACAAAAATCCTTGAGCTTGCTATGCCTTATTTTATTTCTGTGCTCTCCCATAATATTATGATGGTATAGACAGTTTAAAGCTGAACTACCTTCACAGTTGCCAATCCAATGTTTATTTCAAATTATTTTTTGCATGTTCAGCCTAGAGAAAGTCCTTAAGCTTTGAACAGTCAGGGGGAGACATTAAATTATTAGAGAACAAGTGATAGAATACATGTGATAGCTAAATTGTTCTAATCTTTTTAAAATATACTTAAATACACTATTCTGAATAGAACTCTACTCTCTAAGTAGTGTTTAATTTCAATGAGCTTTTTGAGGTGGTGAGTTTTGGATTGTTTCAGGCTTGCAAGGCTGTAGTGTAGTGGGATGGGAAGGTGCGTGAATAATACTAATGGATGTTTCATAGTGTTGCAGCTTAAGACCAGTTTGTCTCTCTCACTTTTATCTTTACTCATCATGGAAAAAAAACTCAAGGGAAGGCTGATTCATCAAAGTTTCTCATTAAAAAAATCAGGCAAAATCCAACTGAGCTTCATACACTGCTTTGTCTGACAGCACAATAGTGCAAAGTTTAGTGGCACCAGCTGTCCATTTGCTCTTTATCCAAGGGAGTGTCAGGTTTTCAGATGGCTGAAAACTTTATTTCACCACCTTCATAGACTGTATACATCAGGTGAAAACAGATTTATGGATGGAGTGACTCTGAAGGCTGATGATTCATCAGGATAACAACAATCCATAAATATAGGTGTAAATTAACAGCTTTCTTTGGCATGCTCAGATTAGATCTATTTGCCTCAAGAAAAATGCAAGTGATCCATTATTTTTCTTCAAAAGGTGATCGAAAGAAGCTTGATGCAGATTCTTACACAGGACAGGTGTTACAATCTTGTCTTCAATTAGTGCAGTCTCTTTGAACCAGGAATAAAGAAGCTGTGTAAGCTTGAAGTATTTAAAAATAAAATTCAGAAAAGCTTGCAACCAGATGAAAGGCTCTTTATTTGCTGATGAAGAAAATGCAAAATTAGTAGTTGGTAAAGTTGTTATGAAGTATGCCGTTCCTTCTGCCAGTTTGGAAGCATGTAACATCCTAAGTGGTATTGTGATCTTCTTGGAAATAGCAGATGAAGTTAGTGTGCAATTTTCTAAATACTTTTTTAGAAGAAAGCACTTGTTCAGTGTGCAAAGTCTAATTCTGCATTATACGGTGTATTTATTGTCATCTCTGGATTCTGTCAGCCTGGGGCTGTTCTGGGTTGCCAAAAGTTTGGTTAACAGTCCACACAAATCCTCTAGTTTGTTCTAGAGTACTTGCTTTAAGTATCTTAAATGTTAACAACTGCTCTGTCAGGAAGTGTTCTAAAAATATAAATTGAGATTTGTTTCCAGTTCTTCAGAAACGATTCAGGCAGATGAGAGGCCAGACCTGCAAAGACACATGGCAAAAGATGCGGCCTAGATTTTACTCCTAGGTGCACTTTAGAATGTGTAGGGTTGAGATTGCACCAATGTCTGTGCCTGTAAGAAAAGCCACAGCCTTGAGTGAGTTGCTTGTGAAATGTGTGGGAGTAATCAAGTGCCTAAGAACAGGAGCTCCAGAAGCTGGGAGAAAGCACTTCATAGAAAAGGTCAATGGAGGGGGTGAGGAACTGGGCACTGCTTTTCACTTGGGTTACAGAGCATGGACACTCTTCCATAGTTAGATGCCTAAGACTGTCTTGTCATAAAAAACCTAAAAGTAAGTAGCTTCCATCTTAACCTCTTGTCTCCTGGACTGTTACGCAACATTTGTGTAGAAGGTTTTTCTGGGATACAGAACAAAGGCTTGAATCCAGGTCTCCCACTTCTAGAAACACATTTAACAGTGGCCTACAGAGTGTTTTGGGGGGATTTATCTGATTCTTCCCCTTGAAGTTGTTAGATTGAGGACTCCTATCAGGCTGCCATGCTGAATATGAACATTCTAACCCTTGAGCCATAAATTCTACCTGACTCTCTTCAGTGAACGAATAAGTAACTATGGAGAAGTGCAAACATGTCTTTATGAGACACTGAGGGAAATTGTCTCAATTTCTAGAAAATTAGCCTCATACAGCTCTGTGAGATAGTGGATTTCAGTTCTGGGCTTAAATCAGACAGAGTGGCTGAACCTAGGTCTTTCACATCCCTGCCAAATGCTTAAGTCACTTGTTTTCTTATCCTGTAAATTCTCTCTACGGCTAGAGTGAATATAACTCCTTTTATGAAATAACTGTAAGTGTGCATGTTAAATAGTTTTAGAGCTCATAGGGTTACCTTTTTAAATATAATTTATATAAATTTAGGTACTTAAACAAGTTCATAAAAGCTGACCCAAAGTGACTTGCCTGAACAGGGACCAGGGAACTGAACCCAGAAATAACAGGTGTCAGGTTAATACTAAAATTGCCAGGCTGTTTGTTCTTTCCTACAATATTCAAGGAAGTCTTCTCCTTGCTATTCTCTGAGGCTCCTACATTTTAATTTATAACTACCAGGGGAGAAAAGTTTCTGCTGAAGTGTCATAACAATTTTTAATTCCCCCCCCAAAAAACCCAAACAAAAACCCAACAAAACAACTAACCACAAAAACCCAAACAAACTCACACTTACCCAACCCACAGTTTTTGAAGAGTAAAACTTAAAAATTAGTCCAGTTTTCTAATCTTTGGCTTTGGTGTCCTTTTTCCACAGACCTCATAGAGGACTAGTGAGAAATCTAGGAGCCCTGATTTTTATTGCAATAGCAGCAGAAAGTCTTGCATGGAATGACTGGCTCCCTAAACTCTTCAAAAATACTATTTCTTCCTTCAGTACTAGTTAATTTCAACAAATACTTGAATATTACAAGAATAACTGCGAATGTTACAGTTGCTTTTGTGTTTCATCTTGGATGTTACATGCCCTTGAGATAGTGGAGATGTTCTAGTATGTAGAGAGAGGAATGTCAATAAGCTTTCTTTATTCTTTACAGATATGACAAAAGAGAAGATGTTAAACCAGGAGACCAGTTGATGTTTTCTTACACACACATACTGATGGAAACAAACCCTCTTCAAATATCGCATTACAAGACAACCCACAGGCCACTGGCAAATATACCTGGCATCAGTAAAATTGGGTTGAACCTTACTGCACTACCTCCTTTTACTTTAAACTTGAAACCAAAATTAGTACTGTTGGAAAAACTTCCTGCATCATCTTGACCGTGAATTTAAGTAAATCTTTTGATGTAATTTTGCTGGTGACTGAATAATCTAAGACTGCAGAAAATTGTTATTCCAGCACTGCAATTCAGCTTCTGTGGAAGGGCACGGAAAATCTTTGTACCAGCTGGTATTTAGCTCTGTCCTGTTTCTTACATAAATATTACAATGCATTCCTAGTCAGTATATACTCAAATACTGAGTTGTATTGTTAGATATGTTTGAGAGAGGCTGCCTACAAGTTTAGTCTTAAGTAAAACCTGTCTACTTGGTTTGGGTAGCTGTCTGTTTCATAATGTAGCACAAGTATGTCCTAATTGTCCTATATAAGAAACATAATGGAACAAGTTTGTGCTATGGCAATAATTTGATATGTAATCTGTGTGTGCAAAGATGTATTACTTGATGTATCTGCAGGATTGTAACCCCCTCAGTTGTCAGGTTGCCTCTGTGAAACTTAATGTTATCAGCATAGGAAAGCCATATTCATTGTAACTTCATCACAATACCTAATTGTGCCCTCTAGGTTACCAAGCTAATTAAAGTGAAACATTGACTTAAAAAGCAGTTGGACCTCTTGACAAGCACTGTTTCGTAACAGATTGGAGTACTAAAGGAAGGTTGTCTTCATTCCACCAGTTCATGAATAAGCAGCAACTTGGATTTCATGAGAAAAAGAATTTTTAAAATAATATTTTCCATCTTCTGCTGTAATGATATTAATTTTAAGTACAAAAATTTACTTATGAAAATATTCACGTGAATACACTTTAAGAAAATAGGTGCTGGTTTGTTTTTTTTTTAATTAAGTAGTCCCTTTGAAAAGGAATAATCTAATGTGCCATGTGTTGTGTTCTATAAACTAGAATAAGATAGCATGCTCTGTAGTCTCTTCTTTATTAGATGTTTTTGTTAAGGATGTTTGGCAAGCTTGCTGAATGGAACAAGTTAAGGGGTAAACAAAGGAAAAAAGGTTAGATTTTTGTTTGGGGACAGTTACAATATGACAGGTGCTCCATTAGTGTAAAAAAAAAAAGCTGAAATAATCACAGGCGGAAAACTTGAGTAAAAAATAGTTACTGAATAAAGTGTTTTGTTGTTTGTTTTGTTGGGTTTTTTACTCTGTGTTCATTCTGGAGCTACCTTTACCTGTGTATCCTTCAGTTTTCAGGACCATGTTTTCTTTTTATCCTCTAGATTATGTATCAGAGGAATTGATCTGGTGGGTGGAGCCTGCTCCCCCCGAGGGTGGCTGCTGCTGTTGCACAGGCTTCCTCAGCTGAACAGATCCAGTGCAGGCAACCAGCAGAACTTGTTAGTCCAGTCTCTGGCTGCTCTTGAAATTGAAATCACTCAAGTATTATCTATTTGTCTTGTCTTTGGAAGAAAACTCTGCTTCCTTCAGAGCCAATTTAAACATCAAACAATTCACATAAGACAGAAGGAAGTACATGTGCAAATAAGTGAGAATTTGGAATACAAAGGGAAACTTTTGAGCAAGGATGTAGGCCCTTATGTTAAGCCTAATTGTTGACTTTATGTAACTCCCCTGCATTATAATCCACAACTCAAGCACCTAAGCTAAAATTTGTCCTGCTCAACCTCAGACAAATGCCTGCATTGCTGAAGTTAGGTGTATAGTTACTCCAGCTTTCCAAATCCGTGGTTGTCAGAATCCTGCTGCAGAAATTTGCTTTATTAACTACAGAGAAACCCTAGGGCTAGAGTGCTTGTAACATAGGGAACTCGAGCTAATGCCTGAAGTGGCACAGGATATGTCAGCATAGACACCTGAAGAGTTTGATCTTGCTGAATGTCAGACACATGTACCTGATTGGGTCCTTCCACAGACTCTGGTTGTGGTGTCCAGGTGCTACCTGTTGGACTGACCAGTGATGGTGTTCAGGTGTGGTGGCAGTGTGTACTACTGCTCACACCCTCACAGCTGATGAAGACAAGCCATGTTCTCAAGTTGGCCCATTTAGTGTATTGCTTGGGATAGAGAAAGGTAAAATACATAGGAGACAGGAAGGAGATTTGGGATTGCAGTTTTGAACAGCATCTGAAGTTTATTTAGGTTGTGTTGCATCTTGCTCTGCATATGTGGTTCTTAAAAAGTGCTTTGTTTTAAGATTTGCAACTAGCTCAGGTTTGTAGACAAGGGGCTAGATCACAACCCATGCATTGCTTGCAGCACCATAGCACCAGTGGCTGTACAACTTCTGTGACAGCATGGGCAACCCTATGAATATGGTAGCCTACACCCAGCATCAGAAGGAGCAGCTGTCAAACTGGGATGAAGATTACTGCAGTTTTTCCCCAAAGGCTGCTTTCAATAAAGAGTCCTTGGAATAGAAATTAAAGCTCTTTCTCCTTTCGCTTAAAGGAATCTTCTCTCCAAGTCCTGTGTTGTCCGTCTTTAGCTCCACAAGAAGCAGAGCTTATTTTCTCCTTCAATATAGATTAATATTCAGTGTACTTGAAGAAAGACAGTGTGGGTTTAAGTTCCCCTTAGGTATAAGAGGGCATTAAGGAAGTCTCACCCCTTCTACAAACTTGAAGTGGGGTATTAAAAATTACTCTGCATTTGGGGGGCACAGGAGAAGGCCCAAGTTGCTATATGAATGGTGCAGGTAAGAGAGACACTCTGAAAACTTACTTGGTGGAATTTTTGAAAGGACTTTAAATAAATTTTAATAAATTTCTCATAACTGTTCAAGTATTTAAAAGAAAAATTCTTTTTGTCTTGACTGATGACAAACAACCCTAGCTCAGAGTATAGCTTAAGAGCAGAAAGGGTGAGCCTATTCAAATAACTGTGGGCTGAATTAACCTGAAGACACAGTACAGTCCATCCATAAACTTATATCTGTGGCATTTTAATACAGAATGGGGTTGTAAATAAAATGCACTTAACATGTATAATACTGCTATAGAATCTGATTTATTTTAGGGTGTCTTGTTAAACTCCCCAAAGGTCAAACATCCTGTGGCATCATGCAATGCTTTTTGAAGTTTGACTTAATTTCTTACAACATCTGTTCTGTAAAGAGTGAGACTATGAAATGATATGGACAGAAACCTGTTGCTATTGTCATTTCACCCAGAGATGGTAAATAGTCACTGTCTTATAGCCTGAGATTTAGGACACCCCATGTTGTAAAACTAAAAATTGCATTAAAATAGTTGCAGAACATGCTGATAGAGAACACTTTTGGATTCTGAAAGTAAAAGCTGCTTGAAAACAGGGTTAAATAGAGGGCTCTCCCATCAAGAACTAGAAGAACCAAAGATCAAGAAACAACTTCCAGTTCAGTCTCTTTAATAGTGTTCAGAGCTGGGAAAAAATACCAGAACGTATTTACTTTATACCTGCCCTAAGTACTTGCTATGGGTCTTCTCTCACGAGAGCAAATTTGGGGCGAGGGGACCTAGAGAGTGCTTGTATTGGATCTGACACAAAATACATTTTTCTGGTAACACTGAGAAAAGGCAGAACATGTCTCAGACTCTTTCTTCCCTTTGCCACCCATTTCACCTCAGCCATCAGAACGCAACCTCAGTGTGCTGTCACTGCCTAACACATTTTGAAACACAGATCACACCCCTTCTTCTTGCTCCCTGGCCCTTTCACACAACCCCTCGGTGTTGTGAGACAGGTTACACAATCAGGCAAACAAGATTAAGATTGTGCTGCCTCTCCTGCTGCA
>VYZX01031824.1:53303-73516 GCA_013401335.1 Brachypteracias leptosomus
CTAAAGGTGCATTATCACTGCTAGAAGCAGACACTGTCTACAGAAACATACTGCGAGCTTCAGAAAATGCAGTTAGTTAGCAGAGACTCAGGTGAAAAGTAAAATCACTGAACAGAATTGGTTTGGTTCTAACTCAAGCGAGGACAACTATATAGGTGTTTATACCCACAGATAGAGAGAGAGAGATATATATATGAAGACAAGCAGGCATTTCATCATGTTAGCACAAGAAATATGTACTTAAAACCAAATGTAAGTTATACTCCTGTACATGTGAGCCCTTCATTACTGACAGCAGCATTTAAAAATACAACATTTTACAAGAAATGTCTGTAAGGGTGTCCAGCATTGTCATACTAATATCTCTTCCTCTGACCATACTCTCACATGGTTATATTCATGCCATAACATCCCCACACAATGCCACACTATAGAAAGAAACCACTTTTAGAGTCTCATGATTAAAAACTGAAATGCTTAATTTAGGATAACTGGGCTATGCAAATACCATATATACATTGAGGTCTCCTGAAAGCATAACATCATCACTCAGAAACAAAGATACATACAGTTGCATATGCCAGTGCCTAAAGCAGTACTGCCAGCTCAGGTTCCTCACTTACCCAAGGGTTCTACTAGAAAGCCCATTTACACTGAGATAGGTCATTACCCTCATGGGTACAGATTTCCCCCACTAACAATTCCAGATAAAAAGTAGGGTTTTTAAGTATAGCTGCATATAAATCACAACAGACAACAACAGGGTCAAAAAGCAGAACTCTCCACTAGCCCTACACAAACCTGAAGAAGCTGTTTGCATTTGCCAGACACTTTTTTCTCCTCTTTCTTTTTACTACAGTTCTATCAGAAATCTAAATTTTGTCAAACTCCTTCTCGCTTACTCTTCTGTGTCATTTCTGTAGTTACTGGTACATTCATTCAAGATAACAAACATTTTTTGACCACGCAGGCAATGCTACACTATAAACTCCAATTTGTGCAAACCAGACTTTATGGGACTTCTCCCCAGCTGAAGATAAACCACAAATTTGAATCGCTTATTTTAAGAACTTCTCACACAATTTTCATGTGTTACTCAAACACAAAGATTTCAGCAGACAAAAGGTAAAATCAGCCATAGTTACAAGGCACATAATACACAGCCATTTCCTCCCTGTATAAAAGGCCAATGTCATATTAGCTTTGCAATTATTTTAATCAACGTTTCTCTGAGGTTTGTTTACAAAAGAGGTCAGAAACACTTATTTTCTGTGTATTTCAGATTTCTGGAAAGCCTATTGTAGCAATAACTTTCTTTTCCAGTCCAGAGGAAGGGGCAGGGGCATTCAGCTTGTTGCAGCTATTTTAAGGAAAGGGAGATGGTGCAGTGAGAACCTGCAGAGGGGAAGGCAGATTCTCACTGAAGAGGAAGAAAACTCTGGTTTTCTTTCTATGAAAGTTTTAGTATTTATGCTCTGCCCTCCTCTCTCCCCTTCTCAGGGGAAAAAGCCAATAAATTATGTTTTCATACACCAAAAGATAGGAGGGTTGGAGGGTTGAGAATGAACATCAGTTCTAGCAAAGGGAGACACTTCAAGAAAACAAAAAAACCTTTAATACACAGTACTTTCCACAGGTTTGTGACATCACATCTGATAACAACTCTGTCAGCAGTGATTAAATTTACATCACTCAGTATAAAGTTGAACAAAACACAACCTAGTGATCACACATGTATTGATGATATGGAAGCATGTGCATCTGGGAGAAGAAAGAACACAAGATAGTCAACATTTTAAATAGAAATCAATCTCAGGATTTTTTTGGAGTCTTTATTTTGATCTAATCTGTGAATTTGAAGCTTGTACTGCAAACAGAAAAAGGAAGAATATATAATAAGCTGTTGTGATTTAGGATCACAGAATTAAAAGGCTCAGAAGCAGACTCCATGCAGAGCTTACAGAACATAAATTATGCATGCGAGTGCCAAGTTACAGTAAGCACATTACAGATTCCTAGCTAGATCTGCACAAGATGCATGCGCTCACTGGCGTCAGGTGCCAATGAAGTAGTGCACAATTTCTTTGCCTCAAAACAGGTAACCACATCTCTAGCCTTCAATTCCTGTAATTTCTTAACTATGCCAAAACAGTTCTAGGCTTTGAACAGGAAAACCCATGTAGGTGTTTCACTTGTCCCTGTCCTGATAAGCAGTTACTGCCTAACATAGCTAAGTGTAGAGGTTGCTGTGATGGGAAGATTTGGAAACCTGATGAACAAGACCAGTTGCAAACTTCCTAACAATACTTACTGAGATTGACATTCATTCACATTGCCAATGGTTAAGTTCTTAATCATTATCACTCGTTATCACTACATATTCAAACAATTAGGCCTTATCCTAAATTAGCTTTGAGTACACAATACCACTGAGTTAAATAACAATGGCTATGGTCCTTGATGGTCTTAGTTGCTGAAGTTGAGGTGAATAGGTGAGAGAGCCATTTGGGCTCTGAAACAGCACCTTTGTGGGAGACTTTTCCTCCCTATTTCTCCTTGCTGTCGCTGGGTGTTTTTAATGCTCATAATCTCCTCTACCAAAAAAGAGTACGGGAAGCAATCTGCTCTTGACATTATTCATCTACTTTTCTTCAGGAACAGAAACTATTCTTGTTCCCCATAAATCTTTCCTGCTTATTCTGTATTCCTTGTTTTTGCTTGCAGATTTTACTACTTAAATTGTTGATTCACATGTTTTTATGTCCCCTATTTGTGCAATTAAACATAAGTCACCCTTTTTCTATATTTATGCTTAGCTGTGATATAAAATGCTTTCATGCTGTTAGGAGAGTTATGTTATTTCAGTGTTATGAAGCACTTACCTGCTGTAGCCAATTACACTATTTCAGTGAGTATTTATGACTGAGTTTAAGACATGAAAACATTAATTATATGTAGTCCACTTTATGGCTGTTACAGGTCTTTGGATATATAGTACATATTTTTCCGGGAACTGGTGCTGTCTTCTGGGAATACAGAATAGCTGAGATTTTTAGAGGAGACTCCTTAGGGCTGCTAGATCAGTTCCTGGGAAATCCACAAAGTTAGGAGATTTTGCATATATTGTTCTCCGACTTTCTTTCAAACACCTAAGAATGATCTCTAGTCTTTTGACTGTTACTACATTATACTGTAAAATTAAGTCATGCTCCCTCCCTTCAAACACCCTTGAGGGTTCAACTCATTTTCTCTAGAACACAGTCCCCAAAATGCTCCATGTTACAAAGACATATGTTTTCCATATCCTTCTCCCATGCCAACTGTATGTAAGAGTCAATCTGTTTTAAAAACAAACAAAACACTTCATCTGATTTTGAAATTTTATAGGAACCTAGAATAAAGTATGAATTTGGTTATGACCACCTTCACACAGCTTATTTATCCTTGGACACAAGGTACTCGAGGATTAGGACTACTGCTAAACAAACAGGATATTCAAGAAGGAAAATGTTCTCAAAGGTACAAAAGACTACAGGCAATCATCTTGAAATTAAAATGATTTATGCCTTTGAAATCTCAACTCGATACAGACAAGCAGTGAAACAAAGAGAATTAAGAGTCACCTCGCAAAAAAAAAGAACTAGAGAACAATTACCTACTCAAATGTACTACTGTAGACTATTAGCTCCCGAGCAGCAGTAGCCAGTCAGTGTTTTGCTGTGGTAAGAAGCCTGCAAAAACATTTTATAGGATTTTCCATTCAAAATGGGATTACTGAAAGCATACGGTGGATGACAAGAAGCGTCAGGAGAACATCACTGATCCAAAGAGTGCCACAATCGACTGTCATGACCAGAAGAAATCACTGCTGAAGGAACGGGGTAAAAAAAGAAACACTGATGTCTCAAGACATACTTTAAAATACAGAGAAGTATGAAAAGTATGCAAGAACACTGCACTGAACCATGAGCAGAGTATTTGTTTGTGAAGCAGATAGTGACCTGCAAGCTTTTACATTTTAGACTTTAGGTTAAGAAGTCAGGAAATAATCATGGACTTGACTGTATTACAGAATCTTAGTGCAAATAATTTTCTAGAGCAGGTAGTCTAAAAATAAAAAACCTTAAGTTATTATAGAAGTGTATATAGCCTAAGTACAGACAAGCAACATACCTGAAAAATCCAAGACTAGTTGTTTCAAGAAATATGCAAAACATGGAGACAAAGTGAAAGCAAAATTATTTACTCATTTGACAAAAAAAAAAATTAAAAAAAAAATCAGAAGCGACAAATTTTGAGTGTAGGAGGTATATAAAAGCACAGTAAAAACAATTTGCACAAATGGGTGTCAGTTTTAAAATAAACAGTGCTAATCTTGTTTATTTTTGGAAATGTACAGCAGTCATTAAGAACAAGAAAAAAATAAAATCCCTAAAATCAAGCAATACAAGCAATAAGGAGGAGACATTTAAAGAAATTATTACCAGCTTCCTCTGCAATGGTAGTTACTATGCTTATTATGGAATATGTGTTAGACCCACCCCTCCCCACAAAAAGAACCCAAAAACCTCCAAAAGAGAAAAAGAAAACAGAACACACATCCAAAAGCCTGTAACAAATAAGCAGAACATACTTTTCTAAACGTATAGCCTAGATGAACCTTACCACTTTTCAAAGTTACAAATCCCTTGAAGAAGGAAAACTAAGAACAGTGACGTATTTTTTCTACAGAAATTTCCTATGACAAAATATCAGTACTAGCTCACCCATAAAGAGCTGCAGAAGTTTGCAAGATACAGAGCAATTAAAACATGGTGCTAGAAAAGACTGCAAAATCAGCATGTTTGTCACCCTCTGACAAGAGGTGGGTGCTACGCTCAAGTCTCACTGAAACTCACAGGAATCCCCACAGATGTGCAGGCATTAACTACTGGACGCAACAGTGGGACTGGGATCAAAGCTAGGCTTGGGAAAGTTAGGATTAATAGAAGAAACAAGTTGGTTTGGACCTCATTGGAGGTATGATTTGCAGAGGACTGTTGGGATAGAAAAGAGAAAAAAAAAAGGAAGGTAAAACCACCTTTACTATTTCATTACTTTTCTAGTCACCTGAAGGGCAGATCTTACATTAACCGGTGACTGTGGTGGTTTTACAAGGGTATTCTCTCCAACTTACAAAAGAAACTCTCATGTCCACAACCCCAAATACTCCATCTGGACACAAGAGTGAAGCGTGGAAACAGTACCACTAACACTGTACATTGCTCCGTGCTGACAGGAATAGTCTTCACCCTAACTGAATACTGGAACAGACTAACAATTATTAACATTAGAAATTTTTATTAATCTTATATGAAAGAGTTGAAGTACACAGATTGCTGTAAGCTTAACAGAAAATGTTAAAAGAAAAATGGAGGAGCATGATAATGGAAAGGGAAACATCAAAATCAAAATAAAATCTAAGAAAAAAAAAGACAAACTATGACATCTATAAGTGCTCTCTTTTATGAGAGAGAAAACCCCTTGATGTTAGAAATTGGAAGTATTTTTATTTAAAATTTCAACTATTTTTTCCTACTGCCATATACCACTTTTTAAAATATGTAAGTAATAAAAATCCAGTATTTTTCAATATTGGCAGAGAAATAATGTCTAAGTTTAGCTCTTGTTCTGTCACAAACTATTGGTCTTGCAGAAGTCTAAATTTCTCCTTCCATGACCCCTTCCTAATTAGAAGGCTCGTAATATTTTATCTTTCATCTTCTGTTTCTGTTCAGTCTATTCCACCATGAGTTTTACAGGGTGACTTATTCAAGGTCCCTCTCTCACTGGGGCTCCCTAAGTACTCCTGAAACACTTGTAGAAGGGACAAGAAAAGCTTCTATAATTATTTTCAGAGTTCCATTTTGGAGCAAGACAAACATTTAGAAAAACCTAGTTTACACATAAGGAACATTCATGAAGTTTCATATGTTTGTGTAAATAAGAAAAGACCAACTCAGCTCTCAGACTAGGACTGGTGATGGAAGAAAAAAACCCAAACAAACAACAAAAAACCCCTGCAAACAAAAAAAACAAACCTACAGAGAGGTCAGGGAAGTTATTTCCTCCAAGGCTGGAGCATTTCAGGGATGCGTGGCCAGTCAAGCAGGATGCCACGCAAAGGAGCTGTAACAGGCTGGGAGGCAGGAGCCAGGCAGCTCCCAAGGACTCCACAACTGCTGGGCTTGAGATCCAAAAGAAACCGAGCGGCATCCTGGCAGGTCAGCTGATGACCTCATGCCTGGAGAGAAGAGAAGCCAGAAAAAACTACAAAGAGAAAATAACCTATCCAGAGTAACGCATAAGGAAGGAAACAAAAAACATGTTTTAGGAAGTGATGGGACAAAGGTATATGCTCAGAGGCTTGGGAGACAAGGCAGGAAGAATGAGAGCCCTCCAAGAAAGGTATGTGAGCTCCCTGGTACACTTAAGCTACTTGTCAGGACACAACACAGTGACCTCCAATTTATCTGAGATCATTCATGCCTCTTCACATGACTGAAAAACTCGCTGTTTGCTGTAAGCTGAGGCCTAAATCAGTCATTCCAGACAGAAATAACAAGGTATGGAGACCAGAGTATTGTAGCCATAACTGTCATCATTAGAAGCTGGGTACTCAACCCTAATTACAAATGCAGGAATTTAGCTAGAGACTGAAAAGTTAAAAGACTACCAGCTAAATGTAAATATTCCCCTTTCATGCCTCCTGTACTTCAAAACATCAAATAATTTTACCATGCACAAATAATTTTACTGTGAACATGAACTATTTTATCTTAAGCAGTAAAATAGATCTGTTAGTGCCAAGTTATATTTTTTTGGTTTGACAGTCTCTGGACTCTTCTCTCTGTCAGAAGAATCCATTTTCTATTTTATTTTCTCCACCATCGCTAAATTAACAGTAATGCTGTTAATTATTTAAGATAATAATCAGCAGCGCAGCTCAGAAGTGACAGTTCTAGTCTTAGACTCTTCCTAGAAGGACAGTGTTAAAATCTAACCAGTACATGGAAAACACCTAACATTGCACACACAAACTCCTCAAACTTAGCCTCTTACTCTTTTAAAAGCCAGTTTATTTTGTACATCTGTTTTCCCCTCTTGCTGCTGTAAACATCAAAGAGTCTATGGGTCTCTATTGACTGATCATTTTCAGGTGTTCCTGGAAACTTCAGGAAAGATTCAAGAACTAGAAACCCCAGCTTTGTACAAATATCTCCATCTCAAATCCTAAATCACCTGCATCACGGTGTATGGAAGAATGTGTGCACTACCTCCCTCCCCCTGCACAAACCTACACTGGCTCTTACACTGGTTTGTAAAAGAAGTGAAAATAACAGCATGACAACAGCAAAACTGAAAAGAAATGGTATAATTTCCAGATTAGCATCATTTTCAAAAAATACTTTGAAACAGACAAAGCAGAAATTAAGTAAGATTTCCTTTTAAAAAATAATCTTATTATTTCTAAAAAAGAGGATCTGGTTCTTAATTCAGTTCTTATGCCAGTATATCCTCAACCATAAAACTTCTTAAAAAGATTGAGATAATGCTTTTTAAATATTATACGTTTCATATCCATTATTTTTGAAGTCTGATAAAAATAAGGATGTTAGTGTTAGCATGTGTATTACATCTGGCTAACATTAAGATCTGGCATCCCTGTTTAGCACCCAACTGAATTTGCTAAACATGCTCAGTACTCAAGTGTTCCATCAGACCTCAATGATACAGGCTGACTGCTCAGCCTGTTTAAGAATAAAGCAGGTGTCTGATACACAGTAGGGAGTCAAAACTCACACTTATTTCTGGATAAATCAGCCTTCATAATTCATCTAAAAATTTATTAAGCATCTATTTGAAGTATCATCCTCCACCACCAATGTTTAAACAGCATTGTTGAACACTACCAAGCTATAGCACAGAAATCCCCATTCCACATGATTTCAAACAGTATTTATCTTAAAAGTTAAATAAAATGTAATGCTAAAACACACACACACAAATCACCTCAGGCAAAACAATGTCACTCCAAAGTTTTAATATAAAAACATAAATACCACTGTGTTGCATGTACCACTACACATAATACTACGTATTACCACAAATAGTAACACTCCTCACACCTACAATCACTTGATAAGCCTTTAATTGTTGCTATTTTTTTTTTCTTAGTGCACTAAAAATACCATCAGATCTCAAATGGGGCTATCTTCCTTGACATGCCCTTTGCTAACTTCCCAGAGCAGCACATCATAAGAAAGGAGGAAGAAGAGCAGGCTGTACACATGCTCATAATTTCTGTCCCAGCTTTTACTAAGAGATCGCTCATAAAAAACAGATCTCTCACAGTAAGTAAATGATCTCAATGTCTGTTCAGGATCCAAACTCTCTCTTAAGTGTTAAGTGTTCTTTCTCATCATCTGATATGATACTACAGAAACAATACTTGCAGGATACGTCTCTATGCTACTGTTTACACCTACCAAACATCAGATCTGTCATTTGATAAAATGCAGATATTTTCAGCAATAGTTTCATTAAATCTTCCACCAGGATTTTCCTAAGTTTTACACATCAGTTCAATTTGGCTCCCACTGAAAGGTACAGGATTTTATACTCTTATTTTTGTATTTTTAATCATTTGTATTTTTGACAAATATTACATGCTAATAAGACAGGACATTTCTTAACATTACAAGAGATAAGGTGGTTTTCTTAAAAAAAATAGGTTTTTTTGAACAGCTGAAGCATGTTTTGTTTGGCTTGTAGCATTTTTAGTGCAGGACATCAAAGCTGCTTTTAGTATCTCATGCTGTACAATTTGGGTCTGAGGGGAGATGAATGAAGGTTGTAGTAACACAACATGACGGTAAAATGCAGAAGATAAAAATAAGAAAAGAGTAGGGAAGAGACACCAGTATCATCATGGAACATAAAACAATACACAGCTAAACCCGCAGTGACAACAGGTAAGTTCCGAAAGAATGAAAGACAAAACATTTTCTCCATGTTGCTAGAGAACAGCAGCCTGCTTTCAGAAAAGCATCAGGAAATTCAAAGCAAAGTTTCCCTGACACTTCTTTTCCCCAAGTGATCAATTCCTCTGCCTAGCCCAATACATTCTTCTCTTCCTCCTCTTGCACAGTCCACAGCTGACAAAATAAATGCGATAGGATTAGAACAGGAGATTCTTCCCCTGACTAGTTCACCTTCCTAGCTTGCAATGTGCTAGAAAACATACACTTTGGAGTTTGTTGGTTTTTTGTTTTTGTTTTCTAATCTCTTTAAACTCAGTTAAGAGTGAAACCTTAAGAACTTTAAGGATGATTTCAAACAGTTAAAAATGAGACACCTGTAAAGGAGAAAGCTGAGAGTTACAAAGCAGGCAGGATAAAGAACATAAAAGCAGTTACAAGAGGCACTCCACGTCTTGTGTACAGTAAGTCTTGGAACTCTTGCTGAAAATATCCATATTAAGTATAAAGTGGAAAAAAAAAAAAATCACAAAATGTAAACACAATCCTTTACAGAATGTAATATTGATCTGTTTGTTCAAAGTATATTTTTTCTAAAAAATAAAAATAAAAAGAAATTTAACAATATCTGTGGAACTGCTAAGATTATCATGTATTACTATCCATTTTGATACTAATCAGATCAAGCCTGAAGAGATCAGTTTTAAAAAAACTTCATAGCTACACATTAATCCAATTCTGTGTTCATATTGATGCCAGTTAGTTAAATGTCCTCAGATAGTTTTGCTTGTGCTATGGAGAGGTTTTCCATTATCCACATATATCATATTTGTGTATGTGTAAGACAACATAGCGCTATGCTTATATTACATGTTTGTAATCCTGGAATGCTTGTGCACATAAAGGCAGGTTAGAAAGAAAATGCAGTTCTTGCCCTCTGAAAAGACAAAAAATATTTTCAAGAGGATTAACAGTAGCTTAACATCATTCTTTTGTCACAAAATTTTACTTCAAGTCAGAAGATACCCTCAATTGCAAATAATTCTCCAAAGAAATCTGTTTCTTCTCTGTACCAGGTATATTCTATCTTCCTCATGTAGTAATTTGAAGAAATACATACAGCTAAATTTTACTTGAAGGAAGGAAAAGACCATCTCTTTTTCACCTTGCCAAGAAGCACAAGAACTGTAACAAAAGCAAACAGGTAAATTTAAAGCCAAGCTTCCATATCACATACAGGCATAATTGATTGTGCCCATGAGAGGAGTGAAATTCTTATGCCCCCTTCAAGTATTTTTTGTCATTCAGTATTTTCTAAGTAAACTGTACATTCATCAGTAGCATCTGACATTTTCACCTGATATCCCAGTTTAAAAAAAAGCCAAAACAGTTACCCTAACTCTGCCTCTTTCAAAACAAACATTCCTATTCATAAAACAGAGGAGGGGGAGAGAGAAAAGAGCATACAGACCTCCATATTCACCTGTCGATCAGTCTGTCCCTAGCCTTCATGACAAGAGGTCTTTTTCCCTCCTAACCTTTTAGGGACGTACCCTCTTTGCATTCTTCAAGGCAAGGTGAGACTGTAGCAAAGACCCAGCTGACACAGACAACCAGGCCGGGAAAGATGACATTGTTTCCACTAGCACCACATCCAACATTAGCAGGAAATCCAAAGAGACACTCCTGTCCCTGGCAAACAATTAGCTTAGTCTTCTTCTCCCAGAAGAAATGGTTTGTAGGAGAACCATTCTACTGCCAGAGACATAGATTTTAATTTGAGCAAATAAGGTTTTGCTTAAGGAGCTAATGAAAAAAGCAGCAAGAATTCTAATTAAGAAAAGCTTTTTGTAGTACCTATTCTAACCAGTGCGGTTCATGAGCTTTAAATCACATAATGCAATCTGTAATTTAAATAAGTTTTACAGAATAAGGTTACATAGGTGTTTTATTCAGAGTGGGATCCACAACATTTTTAGTACAGGAGCAGGTAAAGAAAAGGACGGTCCTCCTTGTTCCCATTTGCCTGATTTCTATTATTATACAGAAGCCATAATAATTATTTTAATAAACCTAATGCTTTGTGGGGTATAGAAAAGGGAAACAAAACATTTAGAGAAAGGAGAAGTATCAGGAATCTCCTTGTTCTCTATGAGCATCATTGTATTTCCTGTCACAAATGGATTATGGTCTCCCCACAGCACAGTAAGCCACAAAAGACAACTTAAAATCACTAGGAAAGGAAAAGAACAGAACCTCAATTCCTCCTGTTTCTGCATCAAAAGCAAAAGTGGTGCCGACAGCATGATCTATGCACTGTTTGGCTCCCTGAAAGCTGATCCATGCTTCATACTTCTTCAGCGGCTACTAATGCAAGTAACAACAAGTGAAAACCTCTCATGTAAACAGCATTACCTAGTTGTCTTTGGCTGGGTTTTTTTTTCCCCGTCTGTAGATATGCTCCCGCAGTTATTAGCATATCATGTTCCCACCTTTAATGCAGAAAAAAGAAGGGGAACCACAGAGTAAAAATAGAAAATATGATATGATTGCCATTATCTATGCCACATTCTAGCAAGGATTTGCGGTCCCAAATCTTAAATAAGAAAAGCTCCCGAGCTAGGAGCCAGTAGTGGAGTGAGAGGTAGAAAGAGGCAGCAGTTTCCACACTGCTCTTCACTCTCCCACCTCCTCATGGCATGTCTAACACTATTAGATCCCTTTAATCAGGAACAAGGTTTTCTTCAATGATCTGAACTGCACATAAAACATGCTGCATAGCACATGCACTGAAAGACTTTAATTCTTACAGTGAATCCTAAGGCATGTTAACCTGTAACATTTCTGACCTACTGAAACAAAATTTTAACAGAAAAGGTGTCATCTAGACAGCAGAATATTCTGATCTTTGCTCTCAGGTGACTCCAGCTCTAAATACCCATTCTACCAAAAGAGTGCTTTCTTAATCACCAACGAAGAAAGAATCATGGACAGAAGGAATATCTGCAAAATGCTAGCTCTCTGGGCCACACTACTCAACTCCAGGAGCTAGTATGCAATAACTCGTTCATAATACACTGCATGGTGCAATCTGTGCTGCTGAATACATCACAAATTGAATATTGATACACTGGAAAAACAAAGCCAGTCTTCAACTACCATACAATGGAGGAAAAAAACCCAAGCAGGAAGCAGTATGAGATCACTTAAAAGATTATGTATTTGATATATTGCTCACATTTACCAAAATAAATATGTAAAAATGACTGTGTTCTATAAAACCTTAAAAAAACAGTTAAAAAAAAAAAAAAATAAAGGAACTCAAAATACATTCTATAAATGTATTTTTTAGGCTGACCAAAATCATCTAAGCTCTATTCCAAAGTGTTTACAATCTGAATTTGAATGAAGCACATAAATATGACAAAAAACATGTTATAAACTTTTCTGCTAGAGTTGATATTGGCATTTAATTTCTTTAAGACTAACCACTTACAGACTTTATTATCTGTCAGAAGAACTGAACTTGCAGTCAACGGTTATTTCATCTGGGATTACAATTCAATAAATAGTTCCTGAAGATACCAAGATCAGATACTCATTTTCAGTAGACAGCTAGCACTAAAGTGGATATTTTCATTGAAGGCTTTTAACCTTGAGAGCCACACTAGAAAGGCATTCTAGGTAAAACTATAAAATGTTACAGTGCTTGACATCATGTAATGAAATAGTGCAAAGCATACAGTGACCTCAAGTATATTAGAATTCAGCATTAAATACCTAAAAGTGAACTTTTGGATACTGTGTCAAAAGCAAAGTTATCCCTTTTATCAGATTTCTTTACAGTGGTCTAGAACTGACTCAAAAGGCAGCTGTGAAGGACTGCTCTTTGGCTGTGCTATGGACTTGGGAAGCACTAGCAGCTCATTTTTACTTAGACTCTGATGAAGAACGATCCACAAGCAGATTTAGTATGTAACAAATTCCCCCACACCTTCTGTATGTATCACCTAGGAAAATTTTCCTCCAAGAAACGAATCTGAATCATGTTTTTATTTTTCTTTTCCTACAGAGGCCAGTCTTATGAGGACATGCTGAGAGAGTTGGGGTTACTCAACCTGGAGAAGAGAAGGCTCCAGGGAGACCTCACTGCGGCCTTCCAGTACTTAAAGAGGGCTTTTAACAAAGACGGGGACAGACTTTTCATGAGGGCCTTGGGGTTTAGGCCTGGTTAGCAACTAAGCATTACACATCTGCTCTCTCACTCCTCCCCTCCCTGCTCCCCCAGTGGGATGGCAACAATGATCAGGAGAAAAAAGGTAAAAGCCCTTGGGGTTGAAATAAGGAGAGTTTAATAGAACACCACAAAGAACAACAGTAATAATAATACTAGTGAAGTAATATATATAACAACTGATGTACAATGCAACCGCTCACCACCTGGAGCCCACCGCCCGTCTGAACTTCCCCAGGCCAGATCTCCACCTTATATACTGAGCATGATGCCGCTCTGGTATTGACTATTCCCTTGGCTGGTTCCATATTCCCTTGGCTGGTTCTGGTTAGGCTATTCTGGCTGCGTCCCCTCCCAGCTTCTTGTGAATATTAACTCTATCCTGGCCAAACCCAGGGCAGGCCTGTAGTGATAGGACAAGGGGTACTAAGAGAGGGTAGATTCAGACTAGATGTAAGGAAATTTTTTTTTTTTATGATGACGGTAGCAAAACAATGCAACAGTTTGCTCGGAGAAGTGGCAAAAGCTGCATCCCTGGAAACATCCAGGGTCAGGTGGGACTGGACTCTGAGTAAACTGATCTAGATGAAGATGTCCCTGTTGACTGCAGGGGGGGGGTTGGACTAGATGATTTCTAAAGGTCCCTTCCAATCCAAACTACTCTATGATCTTATGACCCCACCAAGACTTTCTAGCACAACATTTCATGTGTCTTAAACATTCCATCCATCTGTTGCTACCATACATGTTAACTAATAATATAGGCAGCTTAAAAGTTGACCTATTTTATTCAGGGCAAGGGAGGAGAAAAAAACCAAAACATAACCAACAAACCAGAAAGCTCTGTAACACTATATACAAGAATAACATTTATTGTTAATCTACATACAAATGCTGATCTGCATATGAATGATTTTTTTCTCCTGCATCTTAGTCAGGAATCTCAGGCTTCTGAAAAATCTGTACACAACAGCTCAAACTGAATACATAAAGGAAAAAAAAAATTGTTTCAGACAAAAAAACCTAGAAGAACGTATTAAAATTTACTTTATCAGTAAGGACATGAAAGTCTGAGTAAGACAAGTGTAATTTGAGTATAGGATGAATGTCACACTTAAGTTACTTCCCCCTTTTTAATAGGTAGACTGCAGGGCGAGGGTGTATATATATACCAGCTGTTACCACAGAGTAAGAGGTGCCCCATAAACTAGTTACTATTACTGTAACACTGTAAAGATACCCAGGCTTCCAAACTTAATTTTTAGGTCTCAGGCATTCATACAAACTCTAGCTAAATTATTAAGTTCCATACAAGTCAATGCACAGGCATACAATTATTCATTACCTTTATCCATTGGCTCACTCTAAATTAGTAACAACAAAGACACAAGAAAAATAAACAAAACAAACAAGCTGCTCACTAAGTTTATTGAGAAAAACAAACAACAAAAACACCAAACAAAAAAAACTTACACATCTGTTCCACTGCATGCAGGCGGCTTCATTTGAGGTTAAATACTTGCTATTCAAATTAATGATGGTGATTGTATCTAAGGAAAAGAAAAAAGTAATTAATCTTAATTTTTTTTTAGTCATATTAACTGCCACAGTGGCAAGTCATGGGATGTTTCAAGGTTCTGTTTAGGTGGCAGCGACAGGAGTTGCACTTACATGACTAGCTCTCGCCATCTTTCAAAATCCCCAGCCCTCGTAACAGTCAAGAAAAATTAGACATTTTTGACTCTAGAGCTCCAATACACAAAATCCAATTACACACCACCACCCCCCAAGATGAGTACTAAAGATTTAAAAGTCAAATTTTTATATATGTCTTGGCACTGCTCCATTTTTTTTAGGCTTAGGGTTGATTACACTTCATGATGAATGAAACCAAGCCTATCCTACCTGCAAGATTGCAAAGGAGTTTGTTGACACCTTTCAATGCACTACAGGATTCATCTGGTAGCTTGTTACACCTTCTCTGTATGAGCTAAACATGCTGCTTACACACTGCACCCCAGCATGTGTATTAATCAACATGCAATAGCATAGGATCAACACAAGATTATCATTCAGCATGTATGAGAAATGATTGCAAGTGGAGCATATTAAGTCAGATATTTTGACTTAGCAACAGAACAGACCAAAACAATCTATCACAGGACACATTTCTGGAGTTTTGCAACTTCAGTTCCACTGACCATTATACAGACATGAGTGTCACTGTGCAGAGGCCCCAGCTGTTTCTCTGGTCAACTACGCTAAAACAAACCAACCAAACAAAAAACCAACAACCAACCAAGAAATTTTTTTGCCATCTTATAAATCCAGAAAGTAAACTTCGACTCTAAATCCGAATGCAGAAAATATTGGAGTATGCAATTCTTAGTGGTCAGGATGGTGCTTTGTCCTTTTTTCTAAAATTCATATGGATCAAGCAGCAACAGTGGGTTAAATGAGCAAAGCATTCTCCCCACCAGTCAGTGCTGCTCTTATTCAGACTGTGAGATGGTAATTTATATATATGCCCACACACACCTTTCTTTTTTTTTTTCATTGAGAAGGACAACAGCTGTCAGAGGGTGGAAAGTCCTGATTGCTGGCTTACTGTGCTTTATGGAATAAATTATATGTAACTTTAATTGACATTTTCACTTAAAATACTTCCATCCTCTGAAGCAAGGGAAAACATCTCCAGAGCTATGTGGCTGGCTAATCAGACTGTTAAAATGAGACACTTCAGCTGTCTCTACCACAGTGAACATTTAAATAATGTATACAAAGAGGAAGGTGTCAGCCAAGGAGACAGAGACCCACCCCGACACTGGCTGCTTGGCAGAAGCAGTCAGGGAACTTTCCTGAGATGCGGATTCAGCTCCCCAGGCAAAGCAGGGAAGTGAACCTGGCTCTCCCACATTCCTTCCAAGTACCAGAGCCATCCGACTACAAGCAAGATAGAGTACAAATAATGCATCTTTATCCTCCCTGATGTCTTAAAAAACACCACCAAAATCCCACAACCCTTGCATTCATATTTTCCCATTCTTCCATTTGTTAAAGATGACTATAAGTTTTAAGCCAAGCCAAACACTTCAATCAATTCAAATTAATGTTGGGTTTTCTTAATTGTTTATTTTACTGAGAAGAATGACAAAGAAAAAGTAATTTTAGCTTATTTTCCTTAGAGGCAAACACTGATTCAGAAAATAGTATACAGAATTACAGCACAGGGAAACAGTATAATTATTGAAACGCTAATTAAATGAACCTATTCGGGACAAAACTGTTAGAATTCTTTGATCAATGTCACATGAGACAAATGTATTATTAATTTCAGATACCTTTTTCAATACACTTTGTAAAGAATTGCAAAAGAGTATTGCTAAAATGTGTCACAGCTGTTAAACCAAAGTCGTTTCCATACATAATTTTCAAGCCATTGACTACTGAAATCCAGAACTGGCTTTTGTATTAAATGTACAGAAAATTTGAGCACTCAGTGCAAATATTACTCTAACACAACAAAGGCAAAAATATATCTGTGTGACACTGGTGTATGCAAACTAGCAGACATGACTCAAAACCAAACAAAATATCCAGCAAACTGTCAGAAAGCTGCAACAGTGAACTAGTAACCTCAAAACCTTCAAAGGGGAATCGTCCAACCCTACATATCACTGCAAAGCAAAGGGGGAAGGGAAAGAGTTAAGAAATGGAAGGGAGGCCAGTGTGTAGTAATAGCTAAACAGAGAACACAAGCTGCAAGTTTAAATGAAGATAATGGTAATATAATATTTTTTATGTCAACCTCCACTGAAAATCAGACTTACACAGGTTATGGGAAAGACTGATACTTCATGTTCCAGTATGTTGTTCAACATATTAGCAACATTCATCATTTGTTCCAAATTATCACACATGAATGAAAATAGGGACCTTAAAAATCAAGCTATTTCCCTGTTGTTGCTTTAACAGATCATCACAAAAAACAACAGAACAAACCAAACAAACAAAATCAGAACAAAACAGTATCACCATGGTTAAACTATGTATCACACTAGATAATTTAGAATAGAAGTTCTCTCACTTTGGGGTGGGGGGTGGGGAAGATAGCAGCTTTAGTTGATTTTACTACTTATTGTGTGTGCTTTAAACTTTTGATTTCACTTGAAATGCATCTTTAGGACAAGAAACTGCTCAATTTTTTCGTTAACTGGTTGAAATAAAACAATCCCACAGTTGTGAATTGACAAATATCAATGCTGGTAGTAAAAGCAAAATAAATGGCCAAAGTTGTAATGAAAATGATGCACATTTGCCACATACAAGAGAACACCTTTCTGTGAAGCATTTTTTGAAAACATACTAGAACAGATAACGTTGTGTACATTACATTAATTGTGTAAATCCTAATAAAATACCTAGACTGTCCCTACTTAAGAAAAGTCAGTCTTGAGTTGAACACTAAGACCTACATTGTGTAAAATCCCCAACTAAACTATCAATAATACTTTTTTCTAGCTAAACTTAAGCTAATATACATGTACAATCACACCTATTTGCATAAATCAGATTATTTTAAATTGTACATTACAGTGGCAGCCCCACAACACAATAGGCTCATTTTGAAGATGAGAACTCCTATAAATTAAAAACAAGCCTCAAAAGACAGAATTTATAAAATCCTGCCATGCAGAGTTTTCACTGTGAATGGTGGTAAAATGCAGCAATGTATTGAGAGATATGACCCAAAACATCTGCATTCCTTAATCCAAACTTTCTTGGAGCCAAAAAAAACCCCAAACAAATCTGTAAGATGTTATTGTATTCAAGGTTCTAGAAAATTAGAAGAAAACAAATTCCAAGAAAAAGGTAAGGAAAAAAAAGATGCAACAGGGTCAACGGTCACCAGCAACTATTCCCTATGATGTAAGAGTTTGCCAGCACTTCCTTTCGTAATACCTAGTTCTCAAGAATCTTTGATATGAGGATATCCTACTTTACATGGCTAGACAATTAAAAAAAGAAGTGTGAAATTCAGTTGCTCTCCTTTATTTCCAAAGAACCTGTTATAAGCCTCAGTGATGTATCATGTGTACTCAAGTAGATACTCTCTGCATTAACCATCCGTGACCCCATGACACTAGCTGTTCTGCAAATACAATTCTTGCTCAGGACTATGACAGTCTAGGTTTAAAATGAGCCAGAATAGGTGGAAATGCCAAATAGAGAGAGAGGCTGTAGCAGACAAGGTAACAGAAAGACAGTAAGCATTCCTCTAAGCTCATCGCCTATTTAGCCTTCAACGATTATATACTTTGCCTTTCACATTATCATTGAGGATGCTGTACCTGTCACAATTTTGCTTTATAGAATAAGAGTGAAAGAGTTACTGTTATGCCAAAGTATAAATGTTTAGAAACCTTTTATCTGAGATACTTAGCTTAGATATTTCATTTTACTTATTCTCAATCAACACTTACATTTGTCTGCTCTGGAGAGCTTCTATAGAATAAATTCCTCAAAATCTGTTAAACTTCGAAGATGCTAGCAACACTGGAAGTACCAAAGCAGACAGACATCCAACTGCACAAAAACTTTCAGCCTGTTGGTTTCATACCTAGCAGGCAGCATTCAAATTTCTAAAAGAGTTCACAAAAGGATTTCTGCTGCTTTTAATACACAATGAAGAGATGTAAAAATTTGTCCCCACAAAACTAATCTCCATAGTAAATAATAACTAGGACACCCCTGGTATTTGCACAAATATAAGCTTTCTAGTAACAGTGTGGTATCTTGAGGATAGTTGATAAAGTCTTCCAGATTCACTACCCCCAGTACGTACTCCACAAACATCCTCCCAGGGGTGCACGTCTGCACTTTAAGCGAAACGTTGCGTTACTGAAAATAACCTTTAGAAGAAAAGAACTGTGCTCACTCTCTTGAAAAGCAGAACACCTGCACATACATAGTGGGCCATACAGACAACACCACATAGAAAAGCCTGAAAAGTATGTTTATATTATGGAGGATTGAAAGACTTTCTCTGCTTGGCATTACATATGTAGCATGACAGCTCATGCTAAATTCTTGACCTCTCTCAAAGATACCCCCCAGAAACAAGACATGACTGCTTCTAACACTTAAGCACCAGGGAGAAACATTGGAGAAAGAGGACTTTTTTCTACACTACAGAGTCAAACACTCCTGAACTTAGCAATGATAACTACAATCACTATTAATACAAAAGAGATCTTTTACTTTTCATTACACACATAAATGTTTTTACACTTTTAGCAGACTGCACGTGCAGCAGGCAACTGTAAGTGTATCAAACACCCTCCAAAATCCAGTAAGCATTAGAACACTACCAATCTCTACCAACAGAAGCCGTCTCAGTGTAGATCTAGAAGTTACAGGAAACATTTTTAAGCAAAATTACCGCTTCTCGAGTGAAAAAAAAACCCGAGAGAAGCTGTAAAGCAAAGCAAAACTCAGCATTTATCCATATGCACCTCTCCTGAGCGACGGGACTGGGAACTTCACCCCGCACAGGAAGAGATGTGGTGTTTACGCCGCGGCCGAGCGCCTGCTCCCCTCGTGTCCCGCGGTCTCGGAGGGAATCGGGGTTTTTTAGGATTTCCTGGGCTTTTCGGCCACGGCACCGGCAAATCAGCTAGTACCCGAAGAGCCCGCTCGCCCGCCGGTCCCCACCAGCCCCGGCCCGCACCGTGCACGGGGCACGGAACCGTGGCGGCCCGCTGCGGGGGGCGGCGGGCTCTCCGCCCCCAGGGCTGCCCGGGCCATCTTAGCTCGGGATGGCAGCGGCCACATGGTCACCGCTCCCTCCACGGGCCCGGCTCTTGCGGCCTCCCGGCGGCGCGGCCCCGCCAGGTGGGAGCGGTCGCGGAGCCCCGGCAGGTCCCGCCGGCCCGGCCGCGTTGCGCACAATGCCGGGC
>VYZX01031824.1:73532-84477 GCA_013401335.1 Brachypteracias leptosomus
TGCGGCGCTGAGCAGGCTGCCCCGGCTCGGCCGCCACGGGGCGCGGTGCGCAGGCGCCGGGGGCGGTGCCACCGAGCGGCGGCACGCACGGTGCGCAACATGTCATCCGGGCCCCAGCCCGCAAAATGGCTGCCTCCGGAGCAGCGGCGCGCAGGGGGCGGTGGGGCGGCTCTGCGCCCGAATCCACATCGGGGCGGTGGCGACCGCGGGGAGCCGGGTGTCCTGCTGCGCCGCCCCTGCGGCGGGGACGGGGTGAGACGCGGGCTCCTCTGCAAAGGCGCGGCCGCGGCGGCCCCTCCCCTCCGCCGCCTTCGCTTCTTGGGGCGGCTAAGGAGGATGGCGGCGGCTGCCGCGGCTCCAAGGACAGCGGGGACGGGGCGGTGCCACGCTGGGGGTTCCTGCGGCACCGCAGGCCTCGGGGACTGCCGGAGCCTGTGCCCGGCAGGCAGCGCCTTCCCCGGAAAGCTGCGAGCGGGCGCCCCGAGCTCCTTCAGGACCGGCTGCATTTGGGGCGGCCGTTCCCGTCCCCGCAGCGGGGGCTGGTAGCCAGAGCAGCGCGGGGAGATGGTGCTTGGCCTCGGGCTTGCTCGCAGTGCGCTGCCGGCAGGGATCCGGCTTCAGGGAAAGCCGGCAGCCTCCCCCGGCCGAAACCCCGAGGAGGGGCCTTCATGGGCATCGCTCCGCTGGAACGTGGGCACGCCGCTCTTTTGAACACAACCCTCGTCTCCATTGTGCATATTTGCATTTGAAAACAAACCACCTTGATCTGTATTTGTTATCTAACACACACTAGATTTGGTTCTGGGCTCTGTTTTGTTTGTATTTGCAGCCACCGTGCCTCTCAGGAGGGGCACTTGACACGACACTTCTACCTGATCTGTGTAGCCACCTCAGGAAAGGCTGCTCAGGCATGAAGGACATGCGTTGCCTAGTTCGGTGAAGCTGTGGCCTAATATATGCTTGAGATCTTGAAAGTTTTCTGGATAAAGCTCCAGTTTTGGTGTTCAGTTGTAGGTCAGTGTTTGTCTTCTCAGATTGAGAAAGATCAGTCAAGGTTGTCAAGTAGAAAGGGATCCAGGCTTGTGGGGCAGGGGTGAAGTGGGGTAGTTTGTTGGGATTTTATTTTTAGTGTATGTCATTTCTACAGAAAGCTAGGTAAAGATATGATCTGGTGAGACTTTGACGTTTGTTGTCAAATTCCCAGTGTTAGTTATAGATTTCTGCTTCTTTGACTTCAGTGTCACTGTCATAATATCTTGGATCTTACCTTTGTGAGTGGAAGCAGGAGAAAAAACATTGACAGCATTGGTTTGGTAGCAGTACTAAGTTTTAGAACACTCAGTGTTTAGAGAGAGAATTAGTACTTAAGCAAGGACTTGTTTTTTTGATCTGAGTTATTTTCATCAGTTAATTGATTATTTTTAAAACTTTTTAAAATTTAACAGATTTAGTAAAAAACGTTTTGGTGGATATATATGGCAATATATAAAGAAGTCAGTTGATCGCTTTTTGATTTGAAATAGTGGAGCTCTTGAACATTCTACTATTGTATTTGTATGTTTGTACTTCTGTAGTACTGGTGGGGTATTCTATGTAGATGGTGCCAGTGATTTGAGGTGGTATTACTTTGAGTTACTCAGTTTCCGCTGTTATAAACTGCATTTATATGAATACAACTACTTAAAAATGAAGTTTGGTCTTGGTCAGATCTGCCAGGTAGACTTAGTACTAAAGGTGTAGAAGCTCAGTTAAAAAGCCTCTATCACCAGTCTGTTGACAGATAATTATGGTGCTTATTTAACAGATAAATAGAAATCGATAATATCATGAAGCATCTCTTCAAGACCCATAAAATTGTAACAGTTATGTTGAATTTTACTTGGAATTACATAGTTACACCTACCACACCATGGAAAGCCTGATAGTAATAGAATAAATGGCTCTACTAATTGCATGCTTTTTTTTTTCCCTAACAGCTATGACTTTGAAGTTGAAAATTTTACAGCAAATTGAAAAAGACTAGAAATTCTCTTTATGCTTTCCCACTGCATGTTGTTCATTTGGTATGCATCACTCTGTACATCTTCATTTTTTTCATACACCCTATTCTGAGAATTTGCTTAAGTGTTACTGAAAGTTGAGATTAATGAAAGTTATTTCTTTAATTTATCTTCTAAGTGGCTTGAGAACCAATCAGTGATTCAGTATATAATATATAGATGTATATCACAGATTGAGTGAAATAGCTGGAACTTCTTTTTGTTTTATAAAAATACACCAGAAACCAAGGAAGTAGATCTTAAAAATATGAATAAAGCTGAGACCAGAAAGTATTCTCACAAACAGCCAAGTAATAGGAAGAATAAAACAAAGAGGTGATGATGATGTGGTGACAGGCGAAGGAAAGAGCAAGTAAATGCAATTCCTGGAGAAGGCTCCAGACTGCCAGCTTGTGGTGAATGAAGCAGCACTGGTATAGTGATAGTCTGAAGATAAAGATTTTTCCATCAAGTATGCAGTCTGAGGTGTAAGTATGTGAAAAAGCGTAGTCATTTGATAAGGTGTCTATTGGGAAAGTCTGTGCAAGGCACCATGACAGGAAGAAACCAAAACTTTTCTTATTTAACTTCAGAAGAGTAAGTTTTTTCTTTGTTTTTCCCCATTTATGCCTTTATAAACTTATCTGTTTCAGATATTGTGAATAAACATCTTTATTTGCATGTTTAACTGAACCTGGCACGAATTAAAAGTGATCTGATATTAAATGAATATAAAAAAGTAATTTCTCACTCCAGTCCATGGAGCAAACTGCAAGTGTCTGGCTCCCTGTTGTGTTTTGTAGAATATTGGAACGCTGAGAGAGCATGCTCCCAAAGAAACTGCTTGGGTTCTCTGGAGAATAGGCATTGCAGGTTCAGAGAAGAAGGAAATGTCACTGCAGTAATCGTAAGTAACCAGCTGTCTGTCATTCTCTGTACTGGGGTGCACACTGAACTCAGAAGGCTCCCAGGGCGGCTTATAACGAGACCCTAAAAACAGTTGGAAACTAGATAAAATCCTTGTTTTCCATCCTGCTGTAGCAGAACTTAAAGTTCTTGGTAAGTAAAGACTTACTACTGACAGAGAAATAGGTATGTTTGTGTGTTATTAGGCATTCAGTAGCTGCAGACAGAGCTTTGTGTTCTGTGGTTACAGAGTCTCTTCAGTCACTGAGCTGTTCATCTTAATCTGGTTGTTTTGGGGTTTTTTTGCTTCCTTCCATCCATTTCTTCCTTGGTAGTACAAATAACATTTATACTGTAGTGATAAATTGTAGTAGTTCTGTCCTTCTGAATTTGTATACCTTTGGAAACATTAAATGTTATAATAGCATATTGATAATACCAGTGTCAGGCCTATTAACCGTTTTGCTGCTGTTACTGCAGAACTGGGTAGTTAATGTATTTATCTCCAAACATGCTCAGATAAGCTTATTTTCCTTACTGAATCCAAATCCTCGGCTTCATGTCTAGCAACTTCTGCATGAGTGATGCATTTTCCATATGAAATCTTGAAGACAAAAAATGTAATAGTTCTTAAGTCAAGCAGAAAGAATTGCTGCCTTTTGAATGCACTGAGGTAATATATTTAATAAAATGTTCTCTTTTCCTCCTTATATAGAGTCTAACCTCTTCCAGGACCCTATCTAGATAGTGTTAATGATCAAAACCTTAAAATAAAGGTCAGAAGTACTAAATTTGGATGCCCAATTTAGTATCACTAGGGTACGATTTCTAAGAACACATAGCATAGGAGAGTACTTATATATTTAGCTTATATACCCCATTAACTTCAGCGGGCACTTGGCTCTGCTCATCAGATCCAAGCTGTCAGATTGGGTGCTCAGAAAATAAAGAATGAGTGATTACACAGTAGTTGTGAGCAACTTTAAGCAGCATTCACTGCCAAAACCGTGATACCTTTGTGCTTTTATATTAATTACCTCATTTGTTACAAACACAACTGTCTATAATCTTTATCCTGGATTTATAGCACACCAGGGGTGTACATCAGTGATTTTTGACTTGGAGTTAAGCATGTGATAGCATTTTCCCAGGATTTATTCATATGTACCTTCTATGTGGAGTGAGGATGGTGCTAGAATACCTCTTTCAGGGGTGCTCAATTTGAAGTTTCTATTATAGCAATTTTTTGAGCCTGTTGAGATTCTGTCTGTGTTATGAAGCTGTATTATATATCAGAAGTGATCTATACATGTGTGAGGTTGGAAGATCTCTTAGCCAGCATCAAGCACTGACTGAGGTGATGAACATGTCTGAGACAAAGCAAAGAATATTTGTGTAGGGCTCATTTCTATTTGTTAAACGATACATGTAAGTTGAGTTTCTCGGAACAGAGGAAGTTATGAGCCGTGTATGATTCTCTTAGTTGGTTGGGTTTTTTTTTTTTTTTTCCTCCCCAGCTTTTGACTTCACCTTGTTTTGTAGTCCCTCCCCACATAAATAAGGAGACAAGGTTTTAATTCTAAATAAACCCATCTATTTGGGGATTTCTTCTGCAGTACATGACTAGGGATCCAACAGCAAAGCTTCCTCCATTGCATACCAACTTAATCATCTGCAGACCAGGTTTGTCCTCTAGAATGTATGAGGAAGAGGTAGTAAAGTAATTAAGACTGGATTTGTGTCTCATTGTTGATTGTATTTTTAACTTAATTATACTAAGGCTGAAGTTTTAACTCATCGTAAACATTGGAGATTGTTTCTTGGAGATACACATTTGTGAGTGACCTAACTAGGAAAACAACTTCATTCAGAGTTTAGACTTCATCTCATATTAGACTTGCAAGTTTTGATACTGACAGCAAGGAATTGAGAATAGAGAAGTCACACTAAAGGATTTAATAAATAAAATAAACATTATATATTATTAAACTTTATTAAGACAGTAAGTAACTTTTCTTTCCTTGGATGAAGACTGTGTAGAGGATCCTTTCTAGCATAGAGGAAAGGATTGGGAAGTAGGGAGGCTTTAGAAGAGAAAGTAATGATGTATTAGCAGTAACACTGTTCATATGGGGTTACACTGGCTTAAACAGTTACCTGAGTTCATGCTAAACAAAGTATCTTCCAAAATCCAAACCTGATGAGTAGATCGACAGTGAGAAATTAGAAATAAAAGTACTGAAATTGATATTTGATTTGAGAAACATATTGTGTGTCAGATATTTGTATGGAGAGCACTTTGTTTTCCCCTCGCTGTGGCTGCCTTTGATAAAAATTCTCGGTTCAAATAGGTGCTTTTTTTGTGCATTAACTTTCTATAAATTCTGTCTTTATCTACTACTGAGATTTCCTCAGCATGTCTTGCAAAAAAAAAGAGCGTCAAAATCCAGTGTAAATTGTTTAGCCACAATGTTTTGTAATTCTTTGCTATGCAAGTATGATATTTTTAGAACTTCTGTGTAGCAATTGTTTTGCTCTCTGATTCCTAACCCTTGCCACTGACATTTTGACAGACACTCCCAATTCTCAACATGCAGTTTCTTTTGTCAGCAGAGCTAATAATGACTAGGAGATGCTGAAAGGGCACTCCCAAACCCTGGATGTATTTTCCTGCTGCCTCTCTTGCACTGGCAGTCATTTTGACCTGATCATGCAGGGAGGCAGTTCTGGAGCTAAACAGAAAACTGGTGACTTGTTTATGAAGGGTTACTCTGATGGCAGTTACCATTTGGCAGGAGTAGCTTTCCATAAAGACCTTATGTAGAACATAATAAAGATGCCAATCTGTAAACACTAGGAATTGAATAATTTATATCAAAATGCAATGATGGGAGAGAAGGGGAATACTATTCCCTTGTTTATGGTTCTGTCTGCTCTTCTATAAACAACAATATCATTATACATAAGAGTGCAAATAACTGCTCCAGAGGTTTCTGCTCAATAAAGTAATCTTCAGTAGCTAGTAGTTTTGCTATTTAGAAGATCTACAGGTGAGTAGATAAGCAAGCTTTGTGCTTTTGTTGCAGCATTTTGTAATTTGGGGATTTTTTTTGTTTTGTTGAAGCATAGTTTACATGTGGTTTCATGTATATCCTAATAACAAAGAATTAACATTTTTTTAATCTTTGCAGTGTCCTTAGGGGTGAGTTCAAGCCCCACCTTCCATCACGTAACCGTTATGAGCACTATGGTACAGAGCATCTTGTAACTGCAAAATCCCAAAGGTACGTGATGTTAGAGGATTCAAGCTAGATAGTGGAAAGGTAAGTAAGGCAGGAAGTAGCTTTCCTGCCAGTTGTGTATCTCAGCAAAGTGCTTAGCATATCTGTCTGCAAGTGACAGTCTACATACGTTTCTTGCAGTAGATGACTCCAAGCAGTAGCTCCCACGAATGCTCAAAGGGAAATGGGGTAAGGGCCTTTGCATAGCAGCTGTACAGCTTAAAGACCACTCTGTCAAATGATCTTTACATATTATCTATAGATAACATTCCATTGGACTGCCTAGCAGGTGCAACTCACAGAAATATTACTTAGCAAGCACACTGATGTAGCTTGAGTTCCGGGGGAGCTCTGATGATAAAAAGACTCTGTCTTTATCAGTACTATAAAAGGCATTGACACAGCCTCTGGTCTGTTTTAAAACTCATGTTTTGATGAAGACTGTTCATTGGATCAACATGAACTGTTCTGGAGATCTCAAGGGTGGTCTTAGCAATTTTATTAATAGAGAAACACTTTGATTCTGAGGATGAGAAAGATGGTGAGGCCATAAGAAGCGAAAGTCTTTGATTCCTTAGCAGTTGGTGAACATGGATGAGCACCAGTATTATTTCATCTTTACTCACCCTTTTGTCACAATATGGCTAAAACTTCAGGATCAGAGGAATGAAAAGGAAAATGCAGGCAATTCTTCCTAACCAGAGAACAAGGAAGATACTCAGGAAACATGTAGGGGTAAAAAGGGCAAATGCATTTTTTCCATATTTGAAGACAAAAGGTTGATTGCCATTCCGGAATTGTCATCTAGGACTTTGGACCATATATTCTACTCAGTCAAGTATGAAAAAGAAGTCAGCCTTTCTGCTTAAGTATTGATAACTAGGAGATGGATCAGCGATAAATAGATTTGTCTTTAAGTATAGTAGTTCACAAAGATCAGCCAGAGAGGTGGAGGGATACTCCACCATGGACTGAAGACAAATAGTTGTGATTTTGCTTGTCAGTACGCTGCTATGACATGTCTTTTGATAGGGTTGCAGCGTGTTTTCCACAGTGCACTCTTGTTCTGGCTTCTGTGAGGTCTGGGAGGTTTATTCTCTTCCTTACCTTCTGTGAGGTTACTTTTGAGAACAATCAGCCTTGCACAATCATGCCTGTGGGTACTTTACTGGTTCTATATACCACGAGTGGTGAGGTAAGTGAGATACAAAAACTTCTCCTTGCAGGATGAGAGGACCGTGGTAATTTTGTATCGTCTGAGACAGTATTCTGGAAGGGAATATTAATCATGTATAGATGAAACTGAAGGTGTAAACTGTATACTGGGGAAGCCAGACTTGAAAACTTGATAGGGATAGATCAGCTTGAGGCATCACATGACTTAACAAGGTTAGGCAGGTATGTCATCACGATGGGAAGAAGACCCACACACTCATGTTATGGCAGTCCAAAACCTCTCTTGAAATGGAAAGATTCTTGCAGGTTCTAAAGAACATGTCAAGTGGGCTCTGCCTTTTGGTTCTCCCTTCAGCACAACTACTAATATGTATGTGTTGCAGCAAGTCTGAGTTGATCTTTATAAAATAATTTGTAGAATAAAGGTGATACAATGTGAGTGATACACTTTAGCAACATAGAAATGTGTCTCGTGAAGCTTGATATTGCAAGGGAAGAGGGGAGGATGCCAAAGCAGATAAATAGTGTTTGTTTACATCATCCTTACTTCTTGAAAGTGTTTCACTTGAGAGTTTGGTAACTAGTGCAAGTAAAAGCTGGTAGGCAGCTAAGAAGATACTTCTTCTGTGGAAATGTTCCATGCAGGGTGAGTCAGCAGTGGCAATTTGAATAAAAATTTGATCCTGACAAGTATAGGTGTGAAGATTCTGATGGATTGGGACTGAAGCCCCATGCACATGTTGAGCTAGTACCAAAAAAAGGTGGTGAGGGTCCTGTTTGCCATCAGACTATGGTTCAGAGGGACGTTTGTGTTTTGCTCAAAATTGTACAGTATCCCAGTAGAATTGTTTCTTCATTGTCCAAAAATAGATACAAAGGAAACAGATCTTTGAGATTATAGAAGCGTGTGCAAGGAACTGGTCATATGCCCCAGATAATACTGCATACTGTTGCGTTTTGAAATAATATGGGCTACCATGCCCATATAATATTTAACGTGAAGAAGTTGAGGATCTGGTAGCCTGTCACAAGGTCAGTGAGAAATGATTTGAAAGTGTAAGGTTCCTAATTCTGAACTATGTTGAGCCTGCCCTGATCTCTGTGCTGTTGCTCTGAAGTACCATATGGATGAATGATGTGCATTCCATACCAGAACCTGGGTAGTCCATAGCAAAAACTCCTCACAGCTTCTTACTGAGAATTATTGAGGGGGTCTGGAACACTGATGAGCCCTGCCTGTGAGTTAGTAATTTGAGGTAGAGGCACTGTCTTCAGTATGGGAACCAGGAAATGAAGCTCAGCAGTTCTTTGAAAATCTGTAGAGAATCCGAGGAGCAGGGAGGCCTTTCTGCATTAGGCTAACATGGGTCAGAAGCTTTTCATTTCCAATCTGTCAGGAGATCAGATTCTGGCACCATAGCACACCGTCATGATTGATTCAGGCTGTGCTATGAGTCCTTGGTCAATAGGTTGTGGGAATCAATGATGCTGTCATCTTTTTAATGAAATAGTTTTGGAACTGCCACTTCCTGTTTTTATCAGCCTGAAGTTTAAGACCTTACACCTTATGGATGGAGTGTTTTTACCATATGTGCCCTATTCGCAGGGCAGGCAGAGCTGGTAGATAAAATCTCAAGGAAAAGGCATGTAAGTAGAGCTTGCTAGAGGGAATAAAGCGTGACTTTAAACTACTAAAATATGGTTAAATGAGGCAAATACCAATAAGGAGCACTGCGTTATTGAAGGAATGTCCAGCTATGGAATACTGTAGTCCACCTGGCAGAAAAAAGAAACTGGAAAAGTGCCATGCTTACTCGTGCATCAGACACGGGTGAGTGTGGACACCAGCAAGTTCTTTCTGGAAAACTTGTCTTCAGTTATAAAGCATTTGGACAGCTGCAGGGCAGATACATACATGGTTTAGCACTTAAAAGATAAAACAGCATGTTTTCTATCATAAATGAGATTTTATTGTTATTAGCTTCTTGGCAACATTTATCATTTCTAGTCATTTTTGTACTTCATGCACTAATGTATATGATTTAGTATGCTGCTCGCTCTGTAGTTTCTATCACAAGCTGAATTCCAGTGCAATGACATTGACTTAAATCTGCACGTTAAGGCTTCTGAGACTGATGGTAGGATCACTTAAGCCATGACTGGAGAGTAATTCCTCACAGGCACATTCCACCAATGACCAGATGGCCTCTATAGTTTGATACAATCTTTCCCCTCTCCCCCCTTTTTTTTTAATTGGAAATTGAAGTTACTGGGCCTATCTGATCCTGAAAATCTATTTCGTCGCTGAGTGCAATGCACAAATGTTACCTGGTTTAATAACTTTTACTTTGTTAAGAAATCAGCATGTTGGATGATTCCCTGATGGGGAAAAAGGAGTTGGAAAATACTTTGCCTATCCTACAGGATCTCCTTAGCAAATTACTTAAGCTCTCTGGACCTTATTTTGCTTTCTTCAAGTAATGACAGGTGTGTGTGCTTCTGATTCTCTAGTCAAAAATTTATTGCAGGAGTAGCTGCTGTTTGAGGCAAGCAAACACAGTAGCACTAGAGAGAAAGTAAAAATGAATTGGTAAGTCGTTTTGAAGAAAGCTTTACTCAGCGGATGGTTGTTACAGACGGGTGAAGAGAATCATACCTCCTCTTGACTGTCTGCTTTTTACTACAAACAAGACTTGTTCTGTATGATCGGCAAAGATGTGTGTGTCTCGGGCTGAGCTAGCTAAAAGTTGTTTTTTAATCATGTGGGTGCAGCTGCCTCACAGCAGTAAAATCCTCCAGATCTCGAACACAGCTGTAATGGCTGTCTAAAAATAATACATAACAAAGGGTGTCCTTCGCAGGGACAGTCAGAAATAACTTTTGCTTTGTCAAAGTATATGTTAATTTACACGCAGCAGCCTGGCCTGGAGACCACGCAAGAGCTAACTTTCAAGCAAATTTTCTGCGTGTGAAGCTCGAGCTTGGACTTCCCCCAGAGAAATAATAAATACCATTCGCTTGTAGTTTCGAGCCTTGGTTTTGCAAGAAGCCGCGGCCCGGCCCGGCCCGGCCCGGCTCGGCCCGCCTCCGTTCCCCTTCCTCCCCCGTTTCGTTCACTCTGCGCTGGGGCGTTTAAATATTCTCGCTTGGGAGCGCCGCGCCGAGGGTTGGGGAGGCCTGGCTACCGCAGGCCCGGGGCGGGAACGCGGCGGCCGGAACAGTTGATCCCGCCCTGTTCCCCGAGGCGCGGCCCGGCCCGGCCCCGCCGAAACGCGCTGTGCCGGCTGGTGCCAGGCCCCCCTGCCCCATGCGGCCCTGCACCGGTCGGGGGCGGGGGGAGCGGCGGCGGCACCGCGCAGGCCCCGCCCCGNGGACCGTTTCAGCCCGCCCTGTCCCCCGAGGCGCGGCCCGGCCCGGCCCCGCCGAAACGCGCTGTGCCGGCTGGTGCCAGGCCCCCCTGCCCCATGCGGCCCTGCACCGGTCGGGGGCGGGGGGAGCGGCGGCGGCACCGCGCAGGCCCCGCCCCGCAGCGGCGGCAACGGC
>VYZX01031825.1:3343-19284 GCA_013401335.1 Brachypteracias leptosomus
TGTGTCCCCAGACCTACATACATGTTCCAGGTAACTCCCTGCATTGCATACACGTGTTCTCATGCCCACACACATGCTCCATACATGTCCCTTCATTGCACACGCATGTCCCCACATGCACACACACGTCTGCATGCTCACACACATGCTCCAGGCCTGTCCTTGCCGTGCACACACTGTCCCCATGGGCACACACGTGTGCTCCAGGCATGTCCCTGCATTGCACACACACGTGTCCTTATGTATACACTTATGCCACACACGTGTCCATCCATTGCACATATGTGTCCTTGGACTGCACACGTGTCCACATACTCCATGCATGTCCCTGCACTGCACACATGTGTCCACATGCTCCATACATGTCCCTGCACTGCACACATGTGTCCACATGCTCCATACATGTCCCTGCATTGCACACACACGTGTCCCTGCATCACACACACATGTCCCCATGTTCATGCACATGCTCCAGGAACATCCCCCCATTGCACGTGCGTGTCCCTGCATTGCACATGCATGTTCACATGTTCTTAGGCATGTCCCTGCATTGCACATACGTGTCCATCCATTGCACATATATGTCCCTGCATTGCACGCACACACGTGTCCCTAGGCACACATCTATGTTCCATACATGTCCCTGCATTGCACGCACACACGTGTCCCTAGGCACACATATATGTTCCATGCATGTCCCTGCATTACACACGTGTGTCTACATGCTCCAGGCATGTCCCTGCATTGCACACACACGTGTCCCTGCATCACACACTCATGTCCCCACATGCACACACATGTCCCCATGTTCATGCACATGCTCCAGGAACATCCCCCCATTGCACATGCGTGTCCACATGTTCTAGGCATGTCCCTGCACTGCACACGTGTGTGTCCCTAGGCACACATACATGCTCCAGGAATATCACTGCATTACACATGTGTGTCTACATGCTCCATACTTGTCCCTACATTGCACACACATGTCCACATGCTCCATATATGTCCCTGCATTGCACACATGTGTCCCTACATCACACACTCCTGTCCCCACATGCACACGCATGTCCCCATGTTCACACACATGCTTCAGGCATGTTCCTCTGTTGCACATGTGTGTGTCCCCATTGCACACGCATGTCCCTGCACTGCACATACGTGTCCACATGCTCCAGGCATGTCCCTGCACTGAACACACGTGTCCCTGCATTGAACACACTGTCCCCACAGGCACACACGTGTCCCTCTGCACACACACGTGCTCCAGGCATGTCCCTGCATTGCACACACGTGTCCCCTCACCCGTGTGGGTCCCTTCTTGGATGCCCTTGGAGCAGTTTCACGCCTGGCTTCGTGGTGGCTTCCTCAGGGCCAGGCTGGAGGAGCTCTCCCAATGTGGTGCTTGGAGGCTCTTCAAGCATCTGCTGCTCTTGGGGTCACCTCCACCCTCCTGCCTCTCACTGGGGGGGGTGTGGACGTGGAAGGAGAGACCAGAGCCCAGCATGATGGGGGTTGGAGAGACCTCTGGAGATGATCTGGTCCACCCCCCTGCTCCAGCAGCTCCCCCAGCAGCGTGTCCAGGCCCCTTTGGAATCCCTCCAGACAAGGAGACTCCACAACCTCTCTGGGCAGCCTGGGCCAGGCTCCGACACCCTCAAGCTCCAGATGTTGCTCCTCAAGGAATCTCCTGGGTTCCACTTGGTGCCCGGTGCCCCTTGGCCTGTCCCTGGGCACCCCTGACCAGAGTCTGGCCCCAGCCTCTTGCCCCCACCCTTTAGCTCTTGCTCAGCACTGATCAGATCCCCTCTGGGGCTTCTCTTCTGCAGCTCAGCAGCCCCAGGGCTCTCAGCCTGTCCTGGGCACACAGATGCTCCAGTCCCACCAGCATCTTTGTAGCCTCTGCTGGACTCTCTCCAGTAGCTCCTTGTCTCTCTGGAACTGGGGAGCCCAGCAGCGGACCAAATCCTCCAGAGGTGGCCTCACCAGGGCAGAATAGAAGGAGAGGAGAACCTCCCTTGACCTGCTGGCCACACTCCAGGAGACCATTGGCCTTGGCCACGAGAAGACACTGTTGGCTCATGTTGAACTTGTCCCCCAGCACCCCCAGGTCCTTCTCCATGGAGCTGCTTCCCAGCAGGTCACCCTTTCCCCAGCCTGGTCCATGAGGTTGTTCCTCCGCATGTGCAGGACCCTCCACAGGCCCTGGTGGAACTTCATGAGGTTCTCTCAACCCAACTCTCCAGCCTGCCCAGGTCCCTCTGACCAGCAGCATCTGTGGTGTGTCAACCACTGCTCCCAGTTTGGTCCCATCAGCAAACTGGCTGAGAGTCCACCCTGTCCCTTCACCCAGGTCATTGATGGAGATGTTGGAGAAGACTGAACCCAGTCCTGACCCCTGGGGAACCCCTACAGGCCTCCAGCTGGACCCTGTGCCACCAAACCACTTGAATATATCTCTTTGTGATGAAGATCTCCTTGATTCCGCTGGTTTCTCTTGTCTGTTCATCATCCCCTCGTGGGTTGTGACTTCACGCAGGGTTTTGGGAGATGGATCATGGTTTAGCTTCTCCTCCATGGTGGTGTCCCAAAGGGGGACAGCACATCCAGCCCAGGGGACCTCCAAGGTGGAGAGCCTGTCCCTCTTGTGAGCTGCCCAACCTCTGGACAGGCTCTGGAGGTCTCGGTGGCTTTGGTGGAGCTTGGAAAACCCCCAGCCTAAGAGAGGAGCATTTGTTGAGAAGGTGATGGAACAACCACCCTGGAGCAGAGTGGTGCTGCTGGATCTCCAGGAGGTGGGGGGGTGAACCCCTCCATGCAGAGCCCACAGCTCCTTGTCACAGGTGGGGGCTCGTGTGGGCAACCAGGCACCCTCCAAGGAGCTCTTCAGACCTTGGAGGACACCTTGCCCATCACCTCCATCCCCCCAGGGGGAAAGGGGCTGGTGACACCAGGTCTTCTTCTTGGTCATGTCTACCTCTGCTTCCTCCTCTCCCTCCCTAGAGCCTTCCTCCCTCTCTCCCTGACCTCCCTCTGCGCTGGTGCCACCCATATCTTCATCATCCCACCTCCTCCAGCCTGTTGTCCTCTCACACTCTCTCCTCTCTCCCTCTTGCAGGGGCTGCCATGGAAGAGCAGCCAAGGTCTCCAGCCTGCGACTCCTCCTTCTCCCTGAGACTTTCCCCCCTTTCCGACAAAGGTGGACCCGGGAGTGAAGAAGAGCAGGAGGAAGCTCAGGAGGAGGACTCGGCTGGGAGGCGACCAAGAGAAGGACCAGGAGAAGACTCCCTGGAGAAGCTGGACCAGGGTTCTCCATGCCACTCGGAGCGCTGCTGCTGCTGCCGCCAGGGCTCCCTCAGCCCTCGGGACGTCGACAGCCCCTGCCAGGAGCAGGAGGAGGACGATGGGGGCTCCCTGTGGCACCAGGTGCTGGAGGAGCTGCGCCCCAAGCACCGCGTGTTCTTCAAGGCTGACCCAACCCAGGTCTCCACCTCCCCAGGAGGTCTGGAGAGCGCCGATGAGCCGGGACCTTCCCAGGGGAAGAGGCTGCGGTTGATCTGGGGCCGGGCCAGTGACTTCGGGCAGAGGATGCTGGAGGAGATGCCAAGAGGAGGTGAAGAGGAGGATGAGGAGGAGGAGAGAGGCTCTCGCTCCTGCTCCCCTCAGCTGCCCCTCCCCATGGACGCCCGCCCCAAGCTGGACTTCGTGCAGCTGATCGACGAGCGTGGCATCTACTCCACGGCCAAGCTGGTGCTGGGCACCACCGCGGGCGACCTGGAGGAGGTGCCACCTCCTCCCCCACCCCGCCCCAGGCGGGGGCCCGGCCGGGACGCGCCGGGGGGCGACGAGAAGCCCTTCCAGTGCGGCGCCTGCGAGAAGGCCTTCAAGAGAGCCTGGGAGCTCTTCAGCCACGAGGTGGTCCACAACGAGGAGCGCCCCTTCCGCTGCGACCTCTGCCAGGCGTCCTTCAAGCGCCACTCAGACTTCAAGAGCCACCGGCTGGTGCACACGGAGGAGCGGCCGTTCCGCTGCGAGCTCTGCGGCAAGCGCTTCAAGCGCTCCTCCAACCTCCAGGAGCACCGGCGCATCCACAGCGGCCACCGCCCCTTCCCCTGCCCCCGCTGCCCCAAGACCTTCAAGACCCCCTACGAGCTCCAGCGCCACGCCCTCACCCACTGCCCCGAGAAGCCCTTCAAGTGCTCCGACTGCGGGAAGGACTTCCCCACCTCCAACGCCCTCCTCCTGCACCAGCGCCAGCACTGCGACGACAAGCCCCACGCCTGCGGGGTCTGCGGCAAGAAGTTCACCTACGGGCACAGCCTGAAGGTCCACCAGAGGGTCCACACGGGCGACCGCCCCTTCGTCTGCCCGCTCTGCGGCAAGGGCTTCAAGCAGTCCAACGCCCTCTCCTCCCACCAGCGGGTGCACACCGGGGAGAGGCCCTTTGTCTGCAAGACCTGCGGCAAAGCCTTCAAGCAGTCGTCCTACCTGGTGATCCACGAGCGGGCCCACACCGGGGAGAGGCCCTACAAGTGCGAGGCCTGTGGCAAAGCCTTCGCCCGGCCCTCCCTCCTCCTCCAGCACCACCGTGTCCACAGCCAGGAGCGGCCCTACAAGTGCAGCTTCTGCCACAAGTTCTTCAAGGACCTGGCCTACCTGGCCGTGCACGAGAAGGTGCACACGGGAGAGACCCCCTACAAGTGCAGCGTCTGCGACAAGGGCTTCGCCCACCCCTCCAACCTGCTGCAGCACCAGAGGGTGCATCGGGATGGGTGAGCCCCCCCCCCCAAAACCCCGGCGTGGGCCACCACCCACGAGGAGGCGGAGAACTTGGGCCACCTGGGCTGGTGGGAGGTGTCCCTGCCCGTGGGTTGATGTGTCCCACCACCCACAAGGAGATGGAGCCACCTGGTCTAGTGGGAGATGTTCCTGCCCCTGGGTTGATGTGTCCCACCACCCACAAGGAGATGGAGCCACCTGGTCTAGTGGGAGATGTCCCTGCCCCTGGGTTGATGTGTCCCACCACCCACAAGGAGATGGAGCCACCTGGTCTAGTGGGAGATGTTCCTGCCCCTGGCAAGGGGATTTGGAATGAGGTGACAACGTGGGTTGACGTGTCCTACCACCCACAAGGAGATGGAGCCACCTGGTCTAGTGGGAGGTGTCCCTGCAAAGGGGTTTGGAACAAGGTGATGCTGTGGGTTGACGTGTCCCACCACCCACAAGGAGATGGAGCAACCTTGAGTGACCTGGTCTGGTGGGAGGTGTTCCTGCCCGTGGCAAGGGGATTTGGAATGAGATGATGGCACAGGTTGATGTGTCCCACCACCCACAAGAAGATGGAGCAACCTTGAGTGACCTGGTCTAGTGGGAGATGTCCTTGCCTGTGGCAAGGGGGTTTGGAACAAGGTGACAACGTGGGTTGACGTGTCGCACCACCCACAAGGAGATGGAGCAACCTTGAGCCACCTGGTCTAGTGGGAGGTGTCCCTGCGCGTGACAGGGGTGTAGGAACGAGGTGATCTTTGAGGTCCCTTCCAACCCAACCCATTCTATGATTCTCTGGACCCCGTGGAGCCCAGCAAAGCTGTGGAGCTCCTCCTGAGCCTGGACCCACGCTGTGCTCTCCTCCCTCCATGGTGGGTCATCCCGGTGGGACCCTCCCTGAGTGGGCTGGGGTGGTTGCAAGCTCCATAACACACCACGGGTGGACAAGCTGGAGCCCTCTCCTTTGCCATCATGCAGGGCAGAGGGCTGAGACCCACCAAAGCCATCCCAAGACCCCCTTCCCTGTCACCCCAGTGGTGGCTCAGCCTGGGCTGGGAGCTGGGACACGGGGAGTGGAAGGGCTGGTGACGAGCAGGCACCTCCCTTTCTCCTGGAAGCCTTTGAAGGTTCAGATGTTCCGTCCATATCTCCTGCTGCTGCTAACGACCCCCTTGACCACCCCCCTTTCATCTCCCACCACTGGTGGGGAGCAGAAGAAAGGTGGGGGAGGGGGGACACACCCGCTGCTGCTGCCGTCCACTTTGGGACCCTCACCAAGTGATGCCCAAGTGCTCGAAGTTCTCCAGCTGCTCCTGGGACTTCCCAGGCAGGAACCTGGATGGGATGTGGGCAGGTGAGACATGACCAGCCCATCCTCCTCCTCCTCCTCTCTGGCTTCCTGGAGCTACCCCGGTGCTGCCACCAGAGCCAGGATTTGTCCCCCCTTGACTGGTGGAAGGTGGCACATGGACCTTTGCTCGCTGGTGGCCTCGTGCTGTCCTTGGACTCCTGGAAGTCCCAGCTCCTGTCCCATCCCCCCCCAGTTTCGTACGGTCCCTGTAGAGCTGGGGGAGGGGGAGGGGGGGGGTTGTGTGTGTTCCTCGTGCTCTGCACACTAATTACAGGATGATTATTTAACGGTGACCTTCTCGTTGCCTCCTCCAGCTCATGGGCTTTTGGTGCTGGGAGAGCCCTTGATGGTTTTGGGCTGGTGGATCCCCCCTCAAGGATGGTTGTGGACCTCTTGGTCATGTTGGTCTTCTCCCCTGCTCCAGCAGGTTTCTGTTTCAACCCTTGGGGCAGCTCTGGCTGTTCCTGGCTGCAGGTCATGAGGTTGTGGTTTGATTTTGGGGTTGAGCCTGTCCCTGAGCATCCTCTGTAGCCCAGCTGGTGGTGGACGCATCTCAGCAGGTTCCCATCCTGGGATCTGCTTGGTCCACGTGTCCCTGTGGTGGCAGGGATGGGGTGTCCAAGCAATTGATGGAGATTTGGGGTTGCATTTGACTGCTGAGGCCATCAGAGATGATCTGGGGTACCCAGTTGGCCTTCAGGTCCTCTTCCAGGAGAACTTGCATCTCTTACAGTCCCTGTGTCCTCTATGCCAGCCCCCCATGAGTGTCTGGGGTGCTTGAGGGCATCTCAGGTGGCACTGGGTAGGTGGTACCTAGACTCTGTGTGCTCCTGTGGTTGGACAAGCCCCAGCCTGTGGGATCTCCAGCCTTTGGCATCCTGGAGGCCAAAGGGAGGTTTAGCTTCTACATCTGCTGCATTTCAGATGAGGAGAGAGGAGCATCTCTGGCGGCTCAAGCCCCAGGGTGGCTGCTCCCAGAGGTGCCCATCTTGGAATTAAGGCTTTTCTCATGGTGGGATCACGTGTTGCATGATCATGAAGTGATGGTGATCACCAAGCGATGACCTTCTGGCCAACACCAGCTTGGTAGCTGGCGAGGGAAGGGGTGACCTCGCTGCTGGAGAAAACTATCTCAGGTTTTGTGCTGCTTGGATGTCCTGGAGACCCTCCCTGCTCCCCTCTGGGCCAGGGCCTGGGGGGTCATCTCATGTTGACACTGCCCAAGCTTTTCCAATCCATCTTGAGATGTTTGCTCCAGCACTTGGTGAGCTCCTGGAGCTTCTCAGGAAGCATCTAGGGGACAACTTCACCTGGGCTGAGGAGCACAGGGGCTTGTGTGAAGGGCTTTCAGTTTGTTTCTGAATGTGATGGACCCCAGGCTACCCTGACTCTGATTTTGGGGCCAGTGATCTCCAGCCCCTCAGAAGTTCAGAGAAAAAAGGAGAAACATGTTAAAGATGTTGGTTTTGGGACGTCCTTCATCCCTGGGGAAGCTGGAGAGAGGTCCAGGCACAATGAACCCACATTTACCTCGGTCTCTGCTGAGGAGACCATTGGTTGCCTTGGCAGGTGCCATCTCCTGCTCTTGGGACCTCTGCTTGGTGGGCCTCCTGCCATCATCTCAGGTGCTTTGAGGGCACAGCCCCCAGTTTGTGAGCCTGATGGACCTCGAGGTGAGGCTGAGGACAAGGTCCCTTGGCACTGGGATGCTCTTAGGTCTGGGGAGCCACTGGAGAACCACGAGAACACATCTTGTGCCCCCATGGGCCTCAGCAGGGAGGTTCCTCATGGTTGGGGACCCGGGGCAAGGAGACCAGGGCTCTGTGGCCACCCCAGAATGCATCCAAGGAGGACACTGAGTGTTTGGGGTGGTGGGATAAAGCACTTTGGAGCTGTGGACCTGGGATGGTGAAGAACTGGGGGGACTTGTCTCCACCCAAGGTCTGTGGCACAAAAGCAGCTCGTGTCCCACCCCCTCAGGACTCAACGCCCACCACACCTGGAGGGTTGGGGACCTCCTTTAATTCATTTGCACCCCTTCTCCTGTTCCTTCACTTGCCTCACATTGGCCACCAGGTCCATTGGGCTCCTCCTGAGCCATGGGGGCTTCCAAGGTGGGTTAAATCAACACCACCAGCCTGGGAGACCCCCCCTTGGCCAGGATCTTCTGGTAGACATCACCTTTGGAAGTGTCCTCTCCATTGCAGTCTCCAGAAAGTGGAGTAGGGCAAAGGGGGGGTCAACAGGAGCCCCCAGAGCTTGGTGGGAGGTGATATCATGGGGCAGGGTCAACAGGAGCCCCCAGAGCTTGGTGGGGAGGTGGTATCATGGGGCAGGGTCAACAGGAGCCCCCAGAGCTTGGTGGGGAGGGGGTATCATGGGGCAGGGTCTTCTCTCATGAGCTGCGTCATCTCGGTGTCGGTGTCCTCAGGAGCTTCTGCCTTGGTGGGGAGGTAGATGGCCCCCATGGGCTGGAAGGAGGTGGCTGAAGTTCTCAGGTCGCCAGGGTGCTGTCGAGCTGTGAGGTGGAGAAGACACCAGGCTGGCACCTGAGGTGGCCTCTGAGGTGGTCCCAGTCTCCACCTCCCCTTGGGTTTTGGGGTGGCTGCAGGGGAGACCTTGAGTTGGGGGTAGGGAGACACATGGGGATGGGGTGGTCACCTCCAGCCTGGTCTGCTGCCAGGCACCTCCTCTTGAGGTTGAGCCACAGCAGGACCCCGCTGAGGAGCATCAGCAGGACCAGCAGCGCGATCAGCCCCGAGCAGGATGGGGAAGGTCCTGGGTTTGGGGGAGAGTGGACTTGAGGTCCCATCTCCAGCCAACACCAATAAGAACATGAGAGAACCTCACCCCAACCACAGCCTGACCCCCCCCCAGCAGCTTGGCTGGTGGTAGGGATGGACTTTCCTTGATCAGGCTTCACATTAAGACCCTTGGTGGACAATGGGATGGGGAGGTCAGAGCGACCTTCCATGTTCCTGCTGCTCTACAACCCCCATCAGCTCTTGGGGGTGTTGTCCCGCTTTGGATTTGAGGTGCTACGTCTCACAGAGGCTTATTTCTGACCCTCCTCCCTCCTCCTAAGTTGTCCCAGCTCTACCACAACCTATCTCAGGAACAAGGGCTGGTCCTGGAAGGACCCCAGAGGGTTTGGGGGGGACGAGGGAAATTTGGGTTGCAGGAAGACATGGGTGGGATGAGCGTGTGGTGGGGTCAGGAGAACATCTCCCACCCTCCCAAAGGTGGCAGAAAATGAGGTGTATCCCCAGGAAAGGCCTCCAAGATCTTGCTGGGATGACCTTGTGCCACCTTCCCCTTGGGACCTTCCCCCCCCACCCATCAGAGGATGCCACAGAAGATCTTGGAGCTCACCCTTTGGTTTCGTGCAGACCACTCTGGCTGCTGAGCCCTCCCGGCACGTCCCCAGCTCCGTCTCCTTCTGCAGGCACTCGAGGAGCAGGGACTCGGAGCCCTGGCAGCTCAGCCCCTCCAGCAGCTGCCCTGGCTGGGTCTGGGCTCCCAGCGGTGCCCCCTGGGCCGCCCCACAGCCCAGCTGCCTGCAGACCACCTGGGCTTCCAGCAGGCTCCAGCCGCTGCCGCACACCCCCTGCCAGCTGCCCTGGTACAGAACCTCCACCCGCCCCGCGCAGGGGCCGGGCCCGTCCTGCACCCGCACCTCCAGGGGGTTGGGGCCTGCCGGGGAGAGACACGGGGGGTGAGGAGACCCCTGCGGCCGTGGGAGCTCCTGCCTGACGGCCACGGAGGCGGTGAGGTGGGAGAAGAGCTCCAGGATCAAGCCCGACCGCTAGGATCTAACTCCAGCCTCTAGGATCAAGTCCAGCCTCTAGGATCAGCTCCAACCTNTTGGACCAGATGATCTTTAGAGCTCCCTCCCAACCCCATGATTCTGGGCAGCCTGGTCCAGTGCCTGACCACTCTGTCAGTAAAGAACTCCTTCCTAATGTCCAATCTGAACCTCTCCTGATGCAACTTGAGGCAACTCTCGTCCTGTCGTTAGTTACTTGGGACCAGAGACCAACACCCACTTCTCCACAACCTCCTTTCAGGGAGTTGTAGAGAGCAATGAGGTCTCGCCTTAGAACCATTAAGGTTGGAAAAGACCTTTAAGATCAAGTCCAACCAGAAGGAGCAAAGGAGGTGAGATGGTCCCAAGGCTGGACGTGTGCACCATGTGCCACCTGGACCTGCTGCACCATCCCCACCACCCATCTCCCTTGCAAGGTGATTCCCATCAGTGACGTCCCAAACTCCCAGCCCCAGATAAAACCCATCTTGGGGGGGGACACCCACCTGAGCACACGACTCCTGCGTCCTCCTCGTGGTTGCAGTTATGGGTTCCCCACTCCCGAAGGCCGCACTGGGAGAAGTTGGTCTCCGTGCCCATGCACTCCACGTCGTCCAGCCAGATGGGGTCCAACCCTTGACCAAAGTGAGCTTGGCTGGGGACCGACACGGCCGTGCCACAGCCCAGCTCCTGGCAAACCACCTTGGCATCCTTCAGGTCCCAGCTGTCATCACAGATGGTCCCCCACTGGTGGTTGTGGAGCACCTCCACTCTCCCAGCACAGCGATGCGGGCCACCAACCAAGCGGACCTCAACCCCCTTGGTGAAGTTGGCACCTGCCAGGAGAAGTCTGGTTAGGAAAGGAGAAGAGGGCACCCATCACCTTGGCAAAGCCAGAAGAGTGCAAGCAAAGAATCATCATGGTCCCCTCCATAGTCCTTCCAGAGGAACGTGGCCATTGGGAGGGTCTTCAGTTGCACCTTCATGTCCTAAAATAGTGGTATCTCCTCCATGCAAGTGTGTGGACCTTGCAGAGGAGGCCAGGCTGGAGATTTGGGTGGTTTTAGACTGAAGTTGAGGCTACCAAAGCTCAAGAACAGAAGATAAGGGAGACCTTGAGGGCTCAGACAACTGGATTGTGGAGAAGTGTTATGAGAGCTAAATTAGATGCTGAAGAAGAGAAGCTGGAGGTCACAGAAGGAATGAGACTTCTTGGTGTCCATGCTCCAACTCCCTCTCCCACCCAAAGCAGGGATCCAGTTCCATGAGCCTGTCCTGATCTTTGGGATGGGGGTATCTGGGGGTGACCCAGGTGAGGACCTCTTGGGAAAGGGATGTTGAAGTTTGCCCCCTCATTATCATAGAATGCATCAGGTTGGAAAGGACCTTCCAAGGTCATCTAGTCCAACCCCCTGCAGTCAGCAGGGATGTCTCTAACTAGATCAGGTTGCTCAGAGCCCCATCAAGCCTGGCCTTGAATGTCTCCAGGGATGGAGCATCCACAACCCTCCTGGGCAACCTGGACTGGAGACCGAGTCTTGTTGAGCACAGAGGAAACCAGGGGATATTGGAGCCCTGGTGTGTCCCTTGATCAGGGTCCCACCAGAGACCAGCCCTTGATGCTCAAGAGGTTGGGTGGGGGGACTGGATTCTAGGGAGTGAGGCGAGGTGTTGACTGTTAAGACCTCTGGATTATCTGGGCTGGCTGGAGGGGAGCAGAAGGCCACGGAACCTGGTCTAGTGGGAGGTGTCCCTGCCCATGGCAGGGGGGTTGGGACTAGATGATCTTTAAGGTCCCTTCCAACCCGGACGATTCTGTGATTCTATGCAAGCCATGGATGAACGTGAGGAGCAGGGTGTTCCCCTTGCTGCTCCAGTTGACCCAGTCTACCCCAAGCAGACATACTGGTACCACATCCCATCGCTGGAGGACACGGCTTTGTGTAATTTTGGCACGAGCAAGTGACGCTGATTAAATGCTGTAACGAAGGGGTTAACCAGAGAATCATAGATGGGTTGGGTTGGAAGGGACCTCAAAGATCATCCAGTTCCACCTCCCTGCCATGGCAGGGACACCTCCCNACCACCCTCAGAGGGAAGAATTTCCTCTCAATTTCCCATCTAAATCTACCTTCTTCCAGTTTGAACCCATCACCCCTCGTCCTATCAAGTCCCCAGCTTGCTTTCCATGCAGGAACAGCCACTGGGGAGCTGTGTCGATAGCTCAGCCCCAGGTTGTCCATGAGCCAGAGCCCAAACAGGGCAGGGCTGCACCATGGGAAGAACCAAACCCTGAGCTGAACCTTGAAACCCCTCAACAAATAATACACCTGAGTCTTGATCCAAACCACTATTCAGATGCCTGAGGCAGTGGGATCATAGCGTCATTAAGGCTGGAGAAGACCTCTAAGATCGTCAAGTCCAACCATCAACCCAACACTACCTTGACCACTAGACCATGTCCTGAAGTGCCACATCTACTCGTTTGTTGAACCCCTCCAGGGATGGTGACCCCACCACTGCCCTGGGCAACCTGTTCCAGTGCCCGACCACTCTTTCAGGAAATAAATTTTTCCTAATATCCATAAAATAAAGAGAATAAAGGATAAAGAGAACCTGGAGGGTTTCACTGGTGGCTTCAGTCAACACCATTGTCTATCCCAAGGGGATAATCCACTCAGTCATGGTCTTGCCACAGTCACGTGGGGGATAAAACCAGGATAAGCCAGGGGATAAAACCCTAAGGTTGAGGTTAGGAATTGGGAGTCAACTCTCCAACATCTCGCCTGCATGGACACCATTCTCCTTGGCCAGGGCACCAGCCAAGGCCACTTTCCTGGGATGAGATCCCTCACCTGGAGGGGTGAGCGAATGTTGAGCATGCTCTTAAGGTTGTAACCATGGGTGATTAACACATGTATAATTAGTGTGCTTTTTAGGTCATTATTCTTTCCTTGAAGTTCTAAGAGCACCTTGGTCCATTGCCTCCATGAAGACCTCCAAGAGATTCCTGTTAGATCCATGTTGGATCGTTTCCTTGAGTCTAGTTTCTTCTCACCACAGTGGTCCCCTCCAGACAGGGCTTGGCTCATGTGATACCACAAGGAGGGGGTGAGAAGCTTTCAATGAGATGTTGGTGGTGAATGAGGTGGGAACCTCTTGCTGGGTTGGGGACAAGCTTGAACCAGAAGAGACTATGACCCTTTGCCAGCCTCCCTCTCCAGAAAATTGCCTTTCCAGAGCTGATGTCACCCCAGAGATCATCTGGGGTGAACATCCCACCAGGTGCAGGACAGCCCCTCCTGTGTCCTCCTCCCCAGATGCCCCTTATCGCAGGATGGGACCTACCTGAGCACACCACCCCAGCATCTTCTCCATGGTGGCAGTTGTTCTGTCCCCAGGGACGGGCTTGGCACCGGGCGAGGACCTCCTCAGTCCCAACACAGGCCACCTCATCCAGCCAGATTTGTCCTGTCCCCTGCCCGAAGCGAGCCTGGCCAGGGGCTGCCTCAGCTCTACCACAGCCCAGCTGCCTGCAGACTACGGTGGCGTCGTCGAAGTCCCAGCTGTCATCACAGACCGTCCCCCACATCCCACCATGGAGAACCTCCACCCTCCCGGAGCAGCGGTTGGGTCCTTCTGCCAGGCGGACCTCGGCCAGCTCTGTCCTGGGGGAGTCTGGGGACACAGAAGCAGGAGATGAAACGTTGAGGACAAGAGGATTGTGTTGGGGTGCAAACCTAGGGCAGATACCAGCCATGGTGGGACAGGATCCTGGCCAGAGGTGTGCAGGCATGGCCCTTGGGGCTTCAGAAGCACCTACGTTGGGCCTCCAGACCCGCTCCTTGATGGAGAAGGGCAGAAATAAATCCCTTTTCCAGGAGATTAATTGGGACCCAGTAGGGGACCCACATCCCAAACCAGATGTCAATGTCCTATCCCCCCTTCCCTCCTCGGCATGGTTGGATCACAGCAGCCCCACGAGCTACTATGGTGTAGGGATGGAGGCCAACACCATGTGCCAAGAGGACAGGTGCCCATGTTCTTGAAGTCTTCCTACAGCCAATGCTCCTGGGGTCAGGTTGGAGAAGAAGAGGCTTTTTTGGGGGCATCTCCAAGCTGCACTTTGAGGACCCCACTGGAATGAGCCTCACCTGAGCAGACCACGCTGGCGTCCTCTTCATGGGTGCAGTGGTGGATTCCCCAGGGTTTGGCCCGACACTCCACCAGAGAGTTCTCGTTCCCGATGCAGGCCACCTTGTCCAGCCAGATGGGGTCCAACCCCCTCCCAAAGGAAGCCCCTGAGAGGGCTGTGGTGGCCTCTCCACAGCCCAGCTGCCTGCAGACCACTGCAGCATCTCGCAGGTCCCAGTTGTCATCACAGACCGTCCCCCACTGCTGGTTGTGGAAGATCTCCACCCTCCCAGAGCAGCGGTTTGGACCATCCACCAGCCGCACGGTTGATGTGTTGGTTGCATTGGGGTCTGGAAGCACCACAAGAACATCATCATGGTGTTGGTTGGTTGCATTGGAGTGTGGAAGCACCGTAAGAACACCATGATGGTGTTGGTTGGTTGCATTGGAGTGTGGAAGCACCGTAAGAACACCATGATGGTGTTGGTTGGTTGCATTGGAGTGTGGAAGCACCGTAAGAACACCATGATGGTGTTGGTTGGTTGCATTGGAGTGTGGAAGCACCGTAAGAACACCATGATGGTGTTGGTTGGTTGCATTGGGGTCTGGAAGCACCACAAGAACATCATCATGGTGGTGGAAGTGCTCGGGGTTGGGGTGAAGTGACCTCCCACCCCAGGAAGGGCTCGAGCATCCCCCGCTGCATCGTCACCCCAGAGGAGCAAGAGGCAGGATGGACACCCCAGCACACCTCGTGTTGGAGGAGCAGGACCTACCTGAGCACACCACGCTGGCATCTTCTCCATGGTGGCAGTTGTTCTGTCCCCAGGGACGGGCTTGGCACTCGGTGAGGACCTTCTCAGTCCCAACACAGGCCACCTCATCCAGCCAGACGCGCCCCGTCCCCTGCCCGAAGCGAGCTCGGGCTGGAGCTGCCTCAGCTCTACCACAACCCAGCTGCCTGCAGACCACGGTGGCGTCGTTGAGGTCCCAGTTGTCATCACAGACCGTCCCCCACTGCTGGTTGTGGAAGATCTCCACCCTCCCAGAGCAGTGGTTCGGGCCGTCCACCAGCCTCACGGCTGCATCGGGGTCTGGAAGCACCATAAGAACATCATGAGGAGTTGGGGACACACGTGGTGTTGGTGGAAGTGCTCAGGGTTGGGGTGAAGTGACCTCCCACCCCAGGAAGGGCTTGAGCATCCCCAGAGGAGCATCACTGCAGAGGAGCAAGATGCAGGATGGACACCCCAGGACACCTCGTGTTGCAGGATGGGACCTACCTGAGCACACCACGCTGGCATCTTCTCCATGGTGGCAGTTGTTCTGTCCCCAGGGACGGGCTTGGCACTCGGTGAGGACCTTCTCAGTCCCAACACAGGCCACATCATCCAGCCAGATGCGCCCCATCCCCTCCCCAAAGCGAGACCTGATGGGAGCTGCCTCAGCTCTACCACAGCCCAGCTGCCTGCAGACCACGGCAGCGTCGTTGAGGTCCCAGTTGTCATCACAGACCGTCCCCCACGTCCCACCATGGAGAACCTCCACCCTCCCGGCACAACCGTGGGGCCCGTCCACCAACCGCAGGTTGGCTGAGCTGGAGTTGCCTGGATTTGTGGAGAGAGAAAGAGGTGGACACGTGGCTGGAGGACATCACCACATCCCTGTGTCCCATCAACCTCCAGGGAGGACCTGGACAGGGTCAGTGTTGGTTACAAAGGGCATTGACATGGGCGGGTGCTGCTGTTTGTTCTGCCAGGGGGACAAAGCCCTTGGTGTGATGACTGGCTGCAGGGTTGGACTTCAAAGGGACCTTTAAAGACCATCTCGTTCCAACTCCCCTGCCATGGGCAGGGACACCTCCCACTAGACCAGGTTGTGCAAAGC
>VYZX01031826.1:2779-40429 GCA_013401335.1 Brachypteracias leptosomus
GAGCCACGTGGAGTTGTAGCAGCCACAGAGCCGTCCGGAGCCAGCAGCAAATTCCAGCGAGGAGGGACAGAGCGGAACTTCCTGTGTCCTTTTATAGAGTGTGGCAGGAAGGGGAGTGGAATAGCCGCTCCACCTGTCCCTCCCCTTCCCCAAACCTTAAACCACAACAAGGACCTTGGTGAGGAAAGTAGTAGTTTATACAAATCTCTAGTCTTGTTACTGAGAATGTAAAAAAATGCAACAATTAGTATCAATTTTACTTGTATGTCTCTTCTTTCTCCCACAATAGACAACTATTCAGCATGTAATAAATGAATACAATACATTAATTTCACTTATGTAACTCTCTGGGCTTTCCACCTAAATTAGTACTGTTTATAGCAGCCAACCAATCTTGAAAAAATGAGTGAAAAAGTCAGCAGTTTGCATTGTATTTTTTTTAACATCTATATAAAAGAAAGAGAAGTAGATTGGATCTCAGCTGACAACCAGATGTATAAAACATGCATTTTCAAAGACAATCTCACTGAAGAGCAATTGCCTGCTTATCCAGAAATAATGCCATTCTCTGCACTTGGCAGTAGATGAACTTAAAAATCAACTCCGTTCCTTACTCTATCTCCCTTTCTCTTATGAATTCAACAGTATGGGACATAATATTAAATGACAACTAACAAAGAATACAAATATTTTTAAAAGTTTGACAAACAGCTGCTGTGATGGATTTTCTACTGCTGCACGTCTTAAAGTAAAGATCTTTTTCATCTTAAAGTTGACGTTTTTAGGTAATCACTTCACTACAAGAGTGGAGGCCTCAAAAACCAACTCAGTAGGACAAGTTACAAAGTGGAATAATGAAAGGTAATAACAGAAGTGATTGAATGTGATGATGAATTCGGACATTTCAAAGCATGCAGACCAAGAGCACAGTCTCCACCCCCAGTTTGACCAGCATTTAACTTGATTTTCAATAATTTTATGTTGGTAGGAAGGAGAAATGACAAGTAATTAATTAAAAATACATTAATACAAACCAAAGGTACTTTATGCTATAGAAACGGAGACATCTCAATCCTGCTCCTGCTGGTCAGTTTCTCTGTTCATAACTGACACACTTCATTTGCTACCTTTAATTCATGCTTCAGAACTTGAAGTAGTTTTTTGATCTGCAGTTAATACAACAATTTGGAAGCTATCGGTAATTGCATAAGAGAATTAACCCTTAAATGGCTATTTTGCATGGGATGTTTTGTCTGCAGTTTATGTTCTTAGTAGCATGAAGCATGGTGTTGTGAACAAAGAAAAATGAGTAGGAAGACAAAAAGAATATACAATTTTGAAGGAAAAGAGGAAGTGAGAATGTTAGGAAGCATAGGAAAGCTTTAAAGAAAGAAGCTAAAAGGAAAATTACATAAAAAGCTAACTTCAGACTCAGAAGTAAAATATAGATACTTGCCTTTAATATATACAATGCTCTACATTTTATAAAAGAGTGGTACTTTGTATTTTCATAATATGTCACATTTTAAAATAAAACTTTAGAAAGATGAGTTAATAGATTTAATATATATAGACAATATAACTGTTTAAGTAGTCATGCGACTATGAAGACAACAGCTGTAATATGCAAATCAATGTAGTGATCTATAATTATGCTAAAATGCTATATTTTTCTATTTTATGAATTTGAATTTATTTCTGTTATTGAACTATCGTATTTTTTTAGTTTAAAAGATAGTATCAATTATTTGCTCAGGGGCTTAGACAAATGGTATACAAAATATTTGAAATGGTTTCTGACTAAAAGATCAATGAAAACAAAAGAAAAAACATCTACATTTCAAAGCAGCATTTAACTCCAAAATGGTTTTTAGTATATATTTTGATTAGGCAGTAGAGACAAAACATATTTCTTAGTGTTTTTTTAAGGGAGATGCCCACAACTGTTGTCTTTCTTGACTAATAACTACTTTTTCTAAGCCTAGGTATAGTAAATAACCGTAACATTGAAACAGCATGTTTATGTTCAACATATTCTCAAAAATTATATTGTATGATAGTTTAATCTATAAATATCCATGGAAATACGCATATTCCTACTTACCCAACAGACAGGAAAGGCTCTTTTGATTCAAGTCTGTCAAGTGAATAACAGAAATTTTAAATCTATATGTATTTATTGTAATTCAGAACATTTATATGATGAATTTAAAACAGCCATTCTCAGTATCAAACTTAACTGGTGACCAATACACAATTTAACAACAGTAGAAGGGTCTGATCCATTACACTAGGAACTTCACTTGGAAAAAATCCCATTTACTTAACCAAACATTGGTTTAGAAACCAGATATTTACAAACCAGCATATGTAGGCCCTTTACATTTCACAGATTCAGATGACTTGTGCAGGTATTCACATGGGAAAAGTAAAGTGAACAATACTTTGTCCTTTTTTTGTGGTTTTTATGTTAAATGCTTTGCCCTTGATGGCCATGAATTAAGAGGAAATCAACTTTTTTTTTTTTTTTTTTTTAATAAGTATAAAATTTAGTATGGGTGTAAGAACTTTCCTCATTTGAGGGCTTCTACAGACATTTTGTTTGTTTTCCACCATCTTCTATTCATAGAAAATGGTCAGTTCTTTGTTGTGAGAGCTTACGTTACATCTGCCACAATCAGCCTTGTATTGGAGCTGGATGCCGCTGGTTTGGTAGACCCAGAATCATGCCCAGTTCTAAAACCAGTTCTTAAAAGCGTTGCTCTCCAACTCTCTGCTGTTGCTGCTGTTTCTGTGAGGAGCTGTACCACTTGCACAATGGTAGGAACCTTTTTTACTAGCAGTTACCACCCAACCAGGATAGATTTAAAAATCCTTGTCTGTATTATTGCATTGTATTTCTGCTCCAGTATCTGCAACTGGTTGCCCTTAATTTTGTAGTGTGTCCTGGCTACAATGGGTTTACTAAAATTAGCTGCTTGCTAGGACCATTAGCATGTGACTTTGGGGTCTTTTATAGACATACTTAAAGCAAATTTACAACTCAAATTATTTGAGAGGTTACATGACATGCAAATGAGGCAAAAGTTCTCTGTTGTGCTAATTTTCACTGAGAGTACTGTGTCAGGAAGAATAGCAAATAAAACCCCCAGGTACTTAATGTCTCTTTGTAACCTTTAAGAAAAGTATTTCTAAAAAACCAAAGTATATCATATCTGGAACTAAACATTTCATTTGTGATGCTTCATCTTAAACCAATTCAGTCTCACAACAAAATAGAGCTGTAAACAAGACTAACTGTAAACAAAAGGACTGTAAATAATCTGTCAATGTTTTAAGAATTAACCTCTCCTGCAAGTCATCGTTGTAGAAAAAGTAACAAATACATTTGCAGCTATTATTCATTTTGCAAATGTTTTGTCCAAATACAAACCAGTAGACCAGCTTAATTATTGCCATCTATCCAGAAGGGTTTTTACAAGAGGTGAACTTGTCACTGTGCTTTTGAAAGGATCGTATGATTTTGTTTTCAATTGAAAAATACTGCATGCCATCTTTTTGCAAAACATTTATTTCTTCTTTCCAAAAATCATTAATGGAATTTACAATGCAATCTTCCAACGTACCTTAAACCTAATTATCTGGGGTTAGATTTCCAGCAGTGATAAGGACAACTTGCATAAGGCTTGAGGAAAGGCCAAAATGTATCCAAAACATAGTAACTTTTCTGTTGTCCTCATGGCTATACATCACCTTTCCATTTCTTCCTGAGGCTGTGATCCACATGGAAGTAAAACAATAGAAGAGGGGATCATTTATCGTCTTGCATGCGCTTGGAAGCCCAGTGGAAGCCCAAAGCTCAGTACGCCCACACTCAGGGTGATGTTTCTCCAGGACAGTCCAAGTGCTGTTATGAACACTTTCCCTCCGAGACTGCCATGCTGCACACCAAAACCCTCATAGCACCAAGAAAATGCTTAGCTTAGGCAGTACTGCCAGAGAATTATAAAGTCATGGGGCCCTTTGCTTGCGGGATTGCAGCCTTCTCCTCCAGGTTCTGTCTAGTCAAGATGCCAGCTTCAAGGACCAGCTTCTGCTGCTGTGGATCCCACCATTACGGGAAAACATTTGCAGCTTCTCTCTGGTGTATGTATAAAAGCTCATCTAGTGTTATGATTTTGTTTCCTGTTTTTCTGCTTGATGTATTGAAACAGACCTGAGAAGTACCCAGTATTTCTTTTGAGAGATTAACTATAAGCAAGATGAGAAAAGAATGAAAACTTCAGAATGTATTTACATACTTGATATTACAGAGATTTTGTAATGAGGAGAAACTTGGCACTATCCTGACGGAGGACATCCTGGTGGATTTTACTTGGAAATGAAAAGTGTTTGATAGAATGTCCTGCAGACAAAATACTGCAATTAAAAATCTATTTGAAATCCATTCTCAAGATGGAATTCGATTTGATTTAAATAGTGCTGTCCTAGGTTTGACCCCTCTTTAGTATATTTGACAAAATGGTTTTAGATAATTTGCTACATTACATTAAATTAGTTTCAAGTGTTCTTCATAGTAAAGGAATTCAATTACCTGTTGGCCTTTTATTTAAATTGGTATTTCATTATATGGAAAATTAATATAAAGGTTTTAAAACTCCAACACCATATAAAATAGCATTCTTTGTCACCTGGTGACATTTATCAATATAGATTATAGATTTTTTACCTTTCTTTTCTAGTCTGCAATGCACCAAATTCTCCAAAGTTTTGAGGAAGTCTTGTATAATTAAATATGATATCTCAAAAAGAACAATCCTGATAAGCTGTGAGAAGGGCTGTCATACACCTTCAGGAAAAATGTTAAAACAGAAATTTTCTTTCTTACAAAAACATATTGAGTGTGCAAGAAATACTAGTCTGGACAGTAAACAAAGGGATTAATGTTTTAATTATATAGGAATGATAATGAAGCTGGGGTGATCAGGTGTGGGGGACCTCAACTGGACTGAGGCCCTTGGACAGGGCAACTTTGCCCTTGAGAAGATTCCAGTCTACCCTTGAGAGAATAAACAAGAACAAGAATAACTGTGAGATAAACAAGTTTGAGGAGATGTTGACCGAAAACTGAGGCGCACGTGTCCTTGTGGCAGAAAAGCTGAGTTGTGAGGAACTGGGCAAATATTATCCAATGACAAAGAATAATAACAACTTTGAACCAATGGGGGAAAGACACATCTGGGGAAAACAAGGAGAAAAGAAAGTATGAATGTACAGAGAAGGAGAACAATAAAGGTTCTTTGCTTGCTTTTTCTAAGATTGTTGTTGCTTTGTCCATCCCGACCGTGACAATCAGGATTTTTCTTTCTTTCTTGAAATGATTTTCCCATCAGAAAGTTTCAGTTTGTCAAAATGTCAAGGCAATATATCCGTTTGAATAGGATGGAGACAGGCTAATCAGTATCGTGACTGGGACGTGGCAGACTGAGGTTCTGTTTCCCTTTGATTCTGAACTAAGATTTTCTGAAAGGTCTGACTTTTTTATCTACATATAACAGATACATTCTGTAGGAGAAAAAAGGATTTTTACACTACGCAAATTGCTCAATTAAAATCAGTCACTGTAAGCCAAACAGATGTTGGCAATCAATTTATATTCATTGATATGCTACAGTACTGTCACACTCTTTGTTTAAAATAAGGACCTTAGAAATTTCCCATTTCGTATTTTACCCCTTGCAACCTGTCTTTGGAGACATTTTACAAGATTTGATTAACATCATTGTGTATTTCATTGTTCCCTTTCCTGCTAAGTTTGCTTATATTAATGTCAATTATCTAAAGCCCATCTCTGACACGGACTGAACATGTAGATGGACAAATTTTTCAAGATTTGCAGATAAACATACAAGGAAATGTGACTAGACTAAGAGCATGTGAATTCCTCTTCACACAGTCACAGTATTACGGAGTAGTAGGGGTTGGAAGTGGCCTCTGAAGATCATCTAGTCTGACCCCAGTGCTAGAGCAGGATCCTAGAGTAGATCACAAAGGAACATATACAGGTGGGTTTTAAAATGTCTCCAGAGATGGACAATCCACAATCTCTCTGGGCAGCCTGTTCCAGTGCTCTGTCACCCTCACAGTAAAGAAGTGTTTCCTTACATTTAGGGTGATAGTTTGTATTTCATTATATTAGGGTGACAGTTTGTGGTCATTGCCCCTTGGCCTTTCACTGGACACCACTAAGAAGAGTAGGGCACCATCCTCCTGACACCCACCCTTTAGATATTTATAAGCAATGATCAGATCCCCCCTCAACCTCCACCTCTCCAAGCTAAACAGACCCAGATTTTTATCATTTAAGGACAGGAAGATCCCAAAGTAAACTTCACTTTCCTTGTATAATTGTCCTATTAAGATTACAGGCAAGCTGGTTTTTATACTTCAGGCCAGATCCAAGATACATAAATCAATATAATTTCTTGCTAAAGAATCCTCTCCTCTCCTTCCCAAAACCTATTTACAGGACAAAGTGGATAACATTTCTAACAATATTAGCGCTCTACAGAAGCAAATGGATTTTAGTCAAGCATTCTTCAAGGTAACTAATTATGAATCAATATGTTCTTCCTCATGGTAATTATATCATTTCATCTCTAAGGAGCTAGTAAGAAAAACATGGGGGATTTAAGACATTCGTTAGGATTCTTATTCTGACTTTTTAATATAATAAAACTGTCTACCCTGAATCAGAGAAAGTGGTGGTCAGGAACCAAACTTTTTTAGATGAGTCACTGTTTTGGTTTACAATCTTAAAATCAGGATTCCCGAGGAAAATAACCCGAGTGTGTTTCTGATATCACAAATTTTCTGTTTGACTATAGAACACATGAATCATGACTGCAGTTTTCAAGGGAACTGGAAGAGTTAATACCTTTAAAAGGAATCCAGAGGATTCAAGTTTTTCATTCAAGCCATGTAGGAAAGTCAGGCCAACTAAAGAGCATTTTGGACTTCAGTCACTTGATGTGGCTCTATAATGTTAATGTATATTTTGTATGACTGATGTGGCTGATTTATTATCTGTCAAGCATGTCTATCTCTTTGTGTTGTACATCTTTAGGAGCCAAAGATTTAGCAAACATATGTGCAGCCAAAGAGTATTCTGACTTATGGCTAACCCTGTTTGCCAATGAATTTAATTTTAAAAGGATAACCAAGGGCAACTCAAGGGACCTTTCAAAAGAAACTGAGGTAGCTACCATTCACAGTAATCAGCCAGGGCTGCATTTTTCTCTGCATGTTGAATTCATGGTTTGAAGTCAACAAACATTAGTGACCAGAAAACATATTCCTTCATAAATTTGTAAGTAGTAATGCTCACATTTTGTCCTCTAATTCCTTTCCTTGGAATGCATGTGCATTATAATTTTTGTTTAACTCCCAGTATTTGCATACAATGCAAGTAGGCCTAATAAAAGAGTGTCTTAATTTACAGAGAGCTAGCTGACATCATTGTGAGGCTGCTGTCCATAATCTTTGAGAAGTCATAGAGATAGGGGCTGTCCCAGAAGACTGGAAGAAGGCTAATGTCATCCCATCTATAAGAAAGGCTTAAAGGAGAATCCAGAAAATTATAGGCCCATCAATCTTCCTTCAGTCCCTGGGAAAGTTATGGAATGAAACCTCCTGGGGGCTATCACAAGTCAAATGAAGCACGCAAGTGCAAAAAGCCAGCATGGATTCACCAAGGGTAAATGGTGCTTAACAAACCTGATCGCCTTCTAAGACCAAGTAACCTGCTTGGTTGATGTGGGGCAAGCAGTGGACATTGTCTACCTGGATTTCTCCAAAGCTTTCAATACTGCTCCCCACAGAATCCTCCTGGAGAAACTGATGTGTTACTGTCTAGACTAGTGGTCTGTGTGGTGGATGGGGAACTGTCTGACAGGCTGCACCCAGAGGATAGTAAAAAGCTCCTTTGCAAACTGACAACCTGTCACATGTGGGGTCCCCTAGGGCTTGATATTAGGCCCAACACTATCTAATATCTTCGTAAGTGTCTCCGTTTAAGGCTCAGGGCGATCCCCCATGGAACAGAATTAGTTTCACCCCTCTTTCACCCCCCCCCTTCCCTCCCAGGGGAGGAAGAAAGGCCTCACACAAAGTTGTAAATCAAGATCACAACTTTTAACAGGGAGTAACAAAAGGGATATTAAAGGAAGGGAAATATACAGAGGTATTAAGGGAAGGTATATATACAAATATATACAAAACCGATCCTCGGATGTTGCTGGATTCCTCCTGAGCCACATGGAGTTGTAGCAGTCACACAGAGGTGCAGTCCCAGCAGCAATCCCAGCGAGGAGGGGGCGAGCAGAACTTCCTGTGTCCTGTTATAGAGTGTGGCAGGAAGGGGAGTGGAATAGCCGCTCCACCTGTCCCTCCCCTTCCCCAAACCTTAAACCACAACATTCAGTGATCTGGATGATCGAATCAAGTGTACCCTGATAAAGTTTGCTGATGATACCAAACTGAGTGGGGAAGTGGACACTTCAAAAGAGAGGGCCACCCAGCAGGAAGACTTGGATAGGCTGGAAGAGTGGGCTAATGAGAACCTTATGAAGTTCAGCAAGGACAAGTGTAAGGTCTTGCACCTGGGAAAACGTGACCTGGGAGTGCAGCACAGACTGCCTGGAGAACAGTTCTTTGGAAAGGGACCTGGGGGTCTTGGTGGACAAGAGCTCAATATGAGTGGACAATGTGCTGCAGCAGCAAAGCCAACAGGATGCTGGGTTGCATCAACAAAGACATCACTAGCAGAGACAGAGAAGTCATTATGCCACATTACTCAGCACTTGTCAGGCCACACCTGGAATACCTTGTTCAGTTATGGTCCCCACTATGCAAAAAAGATAGGGACAGGCTGAAGAGAGTCCAGAGGAGGGTCACAAAGATGACCAAAGGACTGGGAAGCTGCCGTATAAGGACGGGCTGACAGAACAGGGTTTGTTCAGCCTTGAGAAAAGAAGGCTCAGTGGAGACCTTATCACTATGCTCCAATATTTAAAGGGTGGCTACAAAGAAGATGAGGGGTAAGGGTACAAGTTACTTTTGGGAAGATTTTTACTGGACACAAAAGGGCAATTTTTCACAATGAGAAGAATAAGCCATTGGAATAATCTCCCCAGGGCAATGGTGGATTCCTGGATTCCCCAACATTGGACACTTAAGATTCAGCTGGACAGAGTGCTGGGCCATCTTGTCTAGAGCGTGCTTTTGGCCAAGAAAGCTTGGACCAGGTGATTCTTGAGGTCCCTTACAACCTGGCATTCTATGATTCTATGTCTATTGAATGGAGGATAATTGGCTAGGTGTTGCAAAAAAAGAAGTTTCAAGAGCACAAGAACTGAGTAACTGGATGGTGTTTATCATGAGGAATCCCTTGGATGCTGCATTCTGCCAGCTTTGGACACAGCATTTAATAACAGGATGGGTGTAGATGCAGAGAAAGGAGAGAAATTAAGAGTTTATCAAATTAGAAGGAGCTTTAGAGTGATGGAAATGCCTTATCAAGTAGAGGTTATTGGGTCCTCCACATATCCTCAATGAAATAGGAACTACTACCTTGAAAATATTAGCTGAAGCTGATGCTTTCAACTCTGGGGATTTCTGCTAGTGAACTAGGAGCTAGAGTTTCTGTCATTTAAATTCTTTCTGTTCCATGACAAGCAGGCTAAAATTTCTGCATGTACAGACCTTAAGGGCTATCTGTCTGCAATAGCTCACTGGAATCACAGAGTAGGAAAGTCTGGAACAAAGAAGGAATCAAGTACAAAGGCTACCAATCTAAATAGGCATGCCTGCAAGTTATTGATGCTTCACTCCAGAGAAATAATTTTTGCCATGTAGTCCCCTTGTGGTTCCATCTAATTCCTATTTTGAAAGAAATCTTTAGCATTCAGGATAAAATCTCTGCCTGCCAAGCAGGTCCTAAATCACACAGGTGTTTTCCAGTATCTTAACTACTGATATGTCCCATCATCCTGCTCACAACACAGCTATTACATGAGGAACAGAAGTTGGTGACATAAAAAGTATGTTCTATGTTACAGTAAAAACTGATGTTGCAACTCACGCAGAAATAATTGAAAGTTCTCCTTCGTTCTGCATTTCTGTTCTTTAGCTCCTCTGCATCATTGCAGCGGCAATGAGCAGTGTCCTTCAATCAGCACATGCTTCATCTCTTCTACTCTTTGATCACAGTCCAAATTTGATTAAAGTTCACAATTGGAATATATAAGTTAACTAAAACTAAATTTTACTAATTACTGAAGAATTTATTCAATAAGTAAGCTACTACACTAATCAATGCTCTAGGGGTAAACAGAGGTTTACTTAAATAACTTTACCCCTTTGTCTACCAGAGTCTCTATATGCAGACCTATATATAATCCTTAATATAATATATATATATATTTAGTCCCTTGTGAAAGTATTGCAACACATTATGCATTCTGACTGACAAAAAAGACATATTTTTTTTTAATGTCTTATGATTTCTATTAATCTTAGCATTGAGAATAGTTTAAATCACTTCTTGAAGCACCAGATTTTCCCCATCCCCATGAGGAAAAAAAAATGCATCCTAAAGAAGTTGACTTTCTATCAAGGGTTAGGGTGCTTTCCAAAATATCTGTAGGTGTTACAGATCTTACACAATAAGAATTTCTGGTGATACAGAAAATTGAAATTATCATTGGTTCCCATGAGACAACATGGTTGAAGCATTTTCTGTCTATGAGTGTTTGTTCTTACCCCAGGGTTTGGTTTGCACTAATGCAGTTACTCTGCATTTAATATGCTGCAAGATGGAGCTGCTTTTACCCTTTTAAAGGTTTTGAAGTGAAAGTTAAAGGAATGGAATATTTGGCTCAGCATATATATCATATGATTTTTAAGCATTTTATATATCCTGACAACAAAAACATATGTGCAAAAATCTCAAAGTTTTTTTTAAAATTTATTTTTTTATTTAAAAAGAAACCTGCAAAAGTCACTTGTTATTGATGCAGTACATTTTATTTAGCCAGTTCTACTTAACACCTAAGCCCATGATAGGATAGTGACAGAGCACTGTGCCAGAGGAGGTTTTTAGGAAACACTTAGCATAGGATACTGTCTACAATACCCGATGTCAGGCTGTCTAACATCACATGCTGGCACTGTGCACTGAAAACCAGATGTAATATCATATAGTTTTCAAAGTCAGCTCAAGATAAAGAAAGGTTTGCCCCTTGTAATTTCTTCTGCCTTACTCTATAATATTTTGTTTTGTTACAGATGTACCTAACATAAGAACAAATTTAGCTAGTTTCCTAGAAAAATCTGAATCTTGTTATATAATTTGTAAACATCAAATTCTTGACATAACTACAAGTTTCAGGGCCCCCTAGGATTTATTTCCGCATGAAATAATAGGACAGATAATCTTTAGCCATCAGTTAGCAGAGTGACTGAATAGTCTGTCCAGAATTATATCTAAAATTAGACAGTTGAAAAACTGAGTAAGAGGTATCTTTCAATACAGGGAGGAAGTGCTTTAAAGAGGCTGCCTCTCCCCTATGCTAATTTTCACAGCAGCAAGAGGCTAGGATGAAACTTAAATCAACATATGCAAAACCTGGTCTCGATAGACCAGTAAAAATGTACTTTGTCGTGTTGGGTACTGAGTGCACCACTGTTATGACACATGGGACGGAAGAGTTTAGGGGCTGTGGTGGGAAAGAGAGGCATGGAGAAGAACAGTAAAGCAAGCAATTTTCAGTAGTCTTCATCATTGAGTGGCCTAAATCTTGGGCAGCAAGAAGAGAGGAAAACATGAAAGCTTAAGTCATTTGAAGGTTGTATAAAAAGATATTTTCAGACAGCTAGAAATAAAAAAATATTATCTTATCCATCTAATAGAGTTTCAGTAGCTGATTATAGTTTGTACCTGACTTTACTGTATTTTCCTCTATGAATCCATAAATCAAAAAGACAACATGAATAGTGGCATGGATTTTCATTGCTGAGATAAATATAGGTGTATCTAAGAAAAACTAAGCTAATTCAGACTGTACATATGAATGCCTTCTTAGATAGTTATGGGCTACAGTTTCTTCCCACACCACCCAAGAGAAGTCTCCTGAAGCCAGAGTGATAAGGAAACCAAACTGAATTTAATCTGTACACCACATCTGCATGATGTTTGTAGTCATGAACAAATGAATGCTCAGATTCAAAGTGAGATTCTTGCAAGAATCAAGAATAAGAACTTGTTTTTCTTCAGGTGAGAACACTCCTAACTCCGATCCCCTTCCCAAATTGAGAACATGGTCAGTTTGGTACCTTTGTTCAAGTAAGCAAAGGAAACAAACTCTGGAGAATGACAGTAAGTCCATGTTATCACTGTCAATTTTAATTTACTTTTTCCTGTGATATGTTAATAGTTTTTAAATTTTGCAAAAATCTATGCTCCCAACAAAAGAAAGAATTTTGAAAAATAATATACTTGTATACTTAGCTATCTATATTAAAGTCCTCTTTATGACAGCTTTAATCATTCGTTGCATGAAGCTGATGTCACCTGACCCTCTTCTGCACTAAATCAGAGAAAGAACATTCAGGTCAATATGTACTAATCTAAAAACGTCTAGAATGAGTTCATCAGAGTGGGCTGAACAAAACAATGTTGACTGATGTAATGCACACAATCAATACCACTTTACTGCATGGCTATTTGTAGTTGCAAATAGATGAAGGTTAATGCAGGCTTTGCCTTTGAGGTTCCCAAGGGTAGAGACTTAATCTCCTTTTCTCTCAATGACATTACTAACACTTAAAAGTAGTTACAGGAGGGGCACTGCTCTGACAATGTATGATTCATCTTTGTCATGCTGTTTCCTAGAATAATCTCACTCTTGCAAGACTGAAAAATGCAACATACATTTTTATAACAAGAGACATTAGAAAGTGTTCACTTTGCAGGACTCATAAGAAATTCACACGTTTATGAATACATTTGTTACTTTTCAGTAACATAGCTAATGCTTTTGCCAGAAGCTTTGGGAATACCAGCAACACAATGTATCAAAAAGACATGCAATTTCTAACCTATTCTTTAAAAAATAAAACTATATTTAACATTATGCATCAACTGTGCTACCTAAATATCAATCCTGGCAGGCTAAATAACATATTTTCAGACAGTATACTCCAAGACTAGTAGAATTCACTAAGAAAGAAACTTATGGAGTAATTTCACTGGCAATAATTAACTTCATATTAATATTGTTCCTCTGTGTTGCACATAGCATAACCTTCCATGATATTTGTAATCTTAATAATACATTTTCTCTTTAAGTATACTTTAACTCTCTCCCTCCAATAATATTCATGACTTTTAAATACATAACAAGTTACAGCCTCTCATTTATCCAGCTTTTCTCATTTATTCACAGAATACTAAATGTGTAACCCAGCATCATATTTCTATAGCTGCTTGTGAGCCACCTAAACTGTGCCCTTGCACTACATCAGTAGCTCCCAGATGGAATTACAGCCTTTTATACAATTAAAGGTATTACATTATGTGAGAACCAATGTCTAATTATGAGCCCATAGAGTGGTTCTCTGAAGCACAGCCTTCCCCTGCAGCTCTGATTACTGCTGCAATTAAGGGTTTACTAAATTCTTGAAAATGAAGAATCTGCTGTTCATTTGCGATGTTAAGACGGGCCCTTCTCTATTCTGTGTCATGAGCTTTAAAAGACCTCTATAAAATTAACAAGACAGTAACCAAACAGCAGTGGTTGCAAAAACAGATACTATTTCTATAATGCCTACTTCACTAATACTCAAATGTGGAAAAAATTACCATGACATCCGTTTCTGATTTTGTTTTGAATATGTTGTAGGTACTATCCTTTTTCTTTTCAAGCTAACTGAAACACAGCTGAGTATCTAGAGAAGACAGTCTTTCTGCTAGAACAAACTTACCAAAATCTGATTATTTCTTAAATCAAATGTAAGAAGCCATGCGGTAATAAAGGGTAGAAATCTCACATGTAATAAGAAATAGGAACAGGGCTCAGACTGTCAAGATTTAAACTGAACAAATGACTAAAAGTACTATTTCTGCTTGCCTGCAGGCAAAACCGTCAATGCTCTGGATCTATTAGGAATTTGTTTTTTGAATTATAAGCCAGTGTTTTAGGATTTTTATTAGCAGCACAACCTTTTAGATAAAAAAGGAGTCATACTAATTACAATGGCATCAGAAAGTTGCAAATATGCTTTCTGTTCCACTGTGGTATAAACAGCGATTAAAAACCAGAAGAAATAAGATAATTTTACAGTTAGTTACTCTAGGTATAGTAAGTTGCTTTGGGTTTCATAGGAGATGAAAAAAGTAAGAAAGAAGATTAAACATGAGGAAAAAAAATGTAATAATAAAAGAACAGGCTATTCTTCTCCAAACTTGCTAATCTCTGAGCATGAATGTGATTATGGTGTCTGGGCTTTTGTGGAAGAAAACAACATCAGTCATGTGATACCATGTATCATCTTCTGCAAGGGGAAAAGTACTGAGCTAGGAAAAGGGATGCAACTCCTCTGCAGATGTGTGTAAATTGGTGTTACTGGTTTTCTCTTAACAACAACAAAAAATAAACTGTGAAAACACTGTATAAGTCTAAAGTCTAAAGAATAACTTGAGGGGAGATGGGACCAAAGGCAAGTGCTAGTCTTTATGTAGGACATACTTCGAAACAGATCTAGTTCAAGATGATAGTTTGAAAACTATGGTGAAGGTGACTAAAAACAAACATGAGAAAAATGTAAGATTTAGGATATACTGATAATCTGAGAAGGCATATATGTCCTAGTCACTAGAGGAAATTCTAGAAGGGAGTTAACAGTATTTTTAAAATAGTGAAGGGTAAGATTTAAAAAAAAACCACAACAGGGTGTTTTGTTGTCCTAGTTGTTATCTGAGTTACCACACAGATTAGGAATAACATGAATGAATGAACAAACCAAGATGACAAGGGTATTTGATATATTTTGGTATTTGAACTTTTTCTCTATCTGTGATTTGTTTCCAGGAGCAAAGATTTTCCTGGGTGATACTAAGGACCTGAGACCCCTCCCATTTTCTCCCTCTCTAAGTGCATCAGGTGTTGCATGTTCATGCTCTGGATCATGTGAAAGAGCAAACTTCTGTCTCCCAAGCCCTCTGAGCACATGAATTTGTTCTTTAAACACCTCTGGAGCCAAAACAATTGCAGTTACACTGGCATAATTCAGAAATGCAGAGCTGCATGTGTTGCCTTCCCTCAGCAGATATTTTTTTCTTATGCATATTAGTGATTTGACATGAGGCTTTTTCCTTGAAAGAGAAGAAATGAAAAATCTGACCGAACTGAATCACTGGATCTGCTGTAGCTATGTTCTTTTACCTTTTAACATTTTTAATATAATTGAGGATGCTACTTAAGTTCTCAACACAAGCCAGATTTGCACTGTTTGTTGTGGATTTTAAGCGCGAATTTAAGTCTAAATGTTCATTTTTTCTGTACAGTAATGGCTGCTTCAAATGTGATCACTAAGAACGTTCTTTGATGAAATAAATGTAAATAATATCGTACTGGAATTGAGATGATCTCCATTTAAACATGCTTAGATACGTTGGTTTATGATCTTTTGTCAGGAGAAGAGCTGTAGAGCAATACTCATATTCATTCCATTGCACTGAAATAAAATAGTTTATTTTATGAAGGAATGTAATCAAAGACATCAAGAAGATACATTTCTGTAAGAAGGAAGCACTTTGATCCAAAAGAAATATCACACTATGTAATCTTAATATGATGTATTAATAAAAAAGACATGTTCCACAAACATATTTTTTTTTAAATTCAATATGTAGAATAAAGTAAGAGGCATAATAATGATTTAATGCAAATGTAAATTATCAGAAAATTATTTATCAAGTTTATTTTCTGTTGTCTGGACTGAGTCTTTAGGCCTTTGCAGGCCAGTAATAAAAATGGACACACAAATGCATTAAGAAAAAGAAGGAATAAATAAGCAAGTTGCTGGAAATCTAGGACAATATTCAATCAAGAAAGATCCTTATACCTGCAGTTACTTTTATTATATGCCAGTAAGATAAAGCATAGTGCTAATACGCTGGCACACGACAGCAGCAATTATGTAAAATACTACAATATTCACATAGAATAGTAATACTTGTTTGGCACAGAATTTGTTGAGTTTATGTTACACTTTCAAAAGGGATGAATGATCTCAAGAAGCCTCCTACCCTGGAAGAAGCAATCACGTTGTTCATCACTGTGCCTTTCACACTTTCTCCTGAAATGACAGGCATTCAGGAGTGCTCAGAAAAATAACTCAAAATAATGGATGGCTCTGTGGATTGAGAGGCAAACCAAACCGCACCAAACTCTATAAACAAGGTCTTAAAATAAATCTGAGAAGCAGAGAACAAGTAGAGAAAGACTGTAAGCAATTCCTTAAGCCTCTTCTATAAAATAAAACTGCAAAACCCAAGGAAATGCAAGATATGTGACATAATTCAATCAGTTTTGTGATGGAGATTATAAAAGTAAAATGTACTGAGGTAACTGATAAAGTATTTTTGTCAAATAAAACTAAAACTTTGATAAAAATACATAATCATACCTTGTAAAAAAAGGTGTATCTCTTTACAGTATAATAACATTAAACATTTAAATAAAACAATTTCCTCCAGAGGCCATGGCACTTGTGAATTTGTAAAGTAAAAGCTGTTTAATATGGATAATTAGTACCATGTTAAATCAAGCATGTTGAATATACATTTCAATTGCATTACATGGAGAAGTGTCTGGGAACGAGAAATGACTGCGGTATCTAATAGCACTCAGGGAGTGCTGATCCATAAGCCTGGAACTTCAGAGATCATCTTGGATAGAATTTGTGCTCAAGAGATGCCTTTGCTAGGGCCACTGTGTGCTACAGATGGGCAGTGCTGCAGGAACTCAACCACCGCAGAGTGGAGATCCAGCCAGCCAAGGCAACACAGTGAGAGATGATTTCACTCGTGATTTTCACCAGTATTTCCTGGTCTTGCTAATTTGTCCACTAAATCCATCTGCTAATTGTCTTGCTCCAGGTTGTGTCTCAGCTGGATGAATCCCAGGCTAGACACCCGGGGCTTGAATAACTGCTCACTGGGCCTTCAAGACGGGGCACTGGTGCAAAGCCAGTTTTTCTTGTTGTGGCCTTATAAGGAAGCTTGGAATTTGGCAGGGGTGATAACCCACATGGGGAGGGGTAGTCTTAGCTAAGTCTAGCAGTAGTTGTACTTATTTTCATGCCACTAGAAGTCCCACCATACTGGTAGCTTCTAGCACAGTCTTTTCATTACTTCAAGAGACTTAAAAATAGGCACCTCCTCACCCCATTCTTCTACAATCCCAGCAACTTTGTTACTGCAAGAAGGGGTGCCAGAGAAGACTTTGAGCTGATCCCCATGCTGACAGCCATGTAGAGGGGACGTGGTGAGTCTGTCCTGAGGCAAGGCAAGCCACAGCCAGTGTGTGCACAGTGGCTGTGCTCTGCCTGGCCTGGGGCTTGGGTCCACTCCTGGAACAACTTGGGGGTAGAACCATTAGCAACTTCCAGAGTTAAGAACTAGAAGAGCCTTGTCCTGTTTTAATAATCCCAGCAAAGACCTCTGAAATGGAGAAGAAGCTTTCAGAGGTATTTAACACCTCATATAACATAGTGATGGACTGAAATGAGAAATAAATACTTAAAATATTATTTTATGATGTAAAGAAACAGAATGCCAGTCCATTAGAGTATTTGTTGATTCTACTTTGGTACATTGGGACATAAACCCAGAATTAAAAAACAGTAAACAGACTTTCATATGCTGACAGAGAACTGCTTTAGTGAAATACTGATCAAAGCACCACTAAATTAAAATGACAAAATGTAAGCCTTTATTTTACCACAACAATGCTCTCAGAGTGCTTTAACACATTTGTGTCAACACATTTAATCTTCACCTTGTGTTTCAAAGATATGAAGATTAGACAGTAAAATTAACTTATGCTTGAGGCTAGACAGAAATAAGATGTAAAATATTTTTAAGATGTAGATTTGTCAGGCATTTATTTTTCTGCAGAAGTGCTGCATTGAAAAAGGAAATTCACAACAATTTTGAACCTTCTGGGATTTAGGTCCCTCCTGTCATACTGAAGAGATGTTAAATTTAAACTGATTCCTGAGCACTACCCTAAGCATATCTGTAGTTATTCAATGAGTATGCTTAGAGTTAATAGTGTTTAGTTGGTTTCTGAAGAAAAGCCTACATCTTTATGTTCTCTGAGTATTTTTAAGTACAAAATGGAAGTTCTTTTATTATGGATTGAGTGGTCTTACAGTGACATTGACCTGCTCCCACAGCACCCTATCTCTGCACGTCTAGGCAGTGTCTCTGTATACTGCCCAGCCCATCTGTTGTTACTTCCACCTTTTGTTTTTTTATATTTTGATTTTTTCAGGAGCTCCTTGTTCATGTATTCAGGCCACCTGCTGCCTTTATTTGGTTTCTCATTCATTGGGATGAACCATTCTTGAACTTGAAGGAGGTGCTCCCTCAGCAAGTTTGCAGATGACATCAAGCTGTGTAGTGCGGTTGACATGCTGGTGGGAAGGGATCCCATCCAGAGGGGCCTTGACAGGCTTAAGAGGTGGGCCCATGCCAACCTCATGAAGTTCAACAAGGCCAAGTGCAAGGTGCTGCACCTGAGTCGAGGCAATGCCAAGCGCAAATACAGGCTGGGCAGAGTACGGATTGAGAGCAGTCCTGAGGAGAAAGACATGGGAGTGCTGGTTGATGAAAAGCTCAACATGAGCCAACAGTGTACAAGTGCGACCCAGAAAGCCAACAGTATCCTGGGCTGCCTCAAAAGAAGTGTGACCAGCAGGTCAAGAGAGGTGATTCTGCTCCTTTACTCCGCTCTTGTGAGACCCCACCTGGAGTACTGCATCCAGCTTTGGAGCCCCCAGCACAGAAGGACATGGACCTGTTGGAGTGGGTTCAGAGGAGGGCTGCGAGGATGATTAGAGGGCCAGAACACCTCTCCATCAAGGACAGGCTGAGAAAGTTGGGCTTGTTCAGCCTGGAGAAGAGAAGGCTCAGGGGATACCTTATTGAGGCCTTCTGGTATCTGAAGGGTGCCTACAAGAAGGCTGGGGAGGGACTTTTTACAAAAGTTTGTAGTGATAGAATGAAGGGTAATGGGTTCAAAGTGCAAGAGGGCAGATTTAGGTGGAAATTAGGAGCAAATTCTTTACTCTGTGGATGGTGAGACACTAGAACAAGTTACCCAGGGAGGATGTGTATGCTCCATTCCTGGAAGTGTTCAAGGCCAGGTTGGATGGGGCCTTGAGCAACCTGATCGAGTGGGCGGTGTCCTTGCCCATGGCAGGGGTGTTGGAACTAGGTGATCTTTGAGGTCTTTTTCAATCCAAACCGTTCCATGATTCTCAGAAATCAGACAGCTATCCTGGACCCCTCTTTTCTCTGAAACAGTGTCCCATGGGGTTATTCCAACCAGTGTGAGTCTGCTCTCTAGCAGTCAAGGGTTATAATCAACAGGATCTTCATCTGGTAGAGAATAAGAGTACTAAATGGCATTTAAGAGAGAAGAAGAAGTGGAAGTAAATTCTAGTCCAGGGAATGGCAAAACTTTTTGCTGACTTCATTAGGACCATGATGCCTTTTAAATTCTCTGTATCACTTTTAATTGTGGCCTTTTTTTTTTTTTTTTTTCCCCATGAACTGTACCAGGAGTCTTAGTATCAAAAAGAGGTGAAAAGAAGAAGTATAAGTGGATAATAAGATGGAGAATCTGGATATGTGAATGACTGCATCTATAAGTCTAAGAAAAAATTATATATGCATATCTGTCTTGCATCTAGTTATTCCTACCACTGAAAAAAAGATTCAGACTCATGCTGAATTTCACATAGGTGAGATTAAATGAGAATACTTCCACAGAGATTATAAAACTATAAAGGGTGGAAAAAAAAAAGAAAAGAATATATATCCTGAACTGAGGCATGACCAAGTATTCTTATACCATTTCAGGCAAGAGTGGACCTAAAGACTTGGACACCGAAGCAAGTTAATGGGTACAGTACATCATAGACATTGGTTGCTCTGTATTAATTACTCATGTGCATATCCAGCTATAAATGTGATGCAGGTTTCTCTTCAGAGATGTAGAATATTTTCAAAAAGTTTGAAGCCTCAGGCACCTCACAATAAAATCATGCAACCCTGTGCAGAACTCTTGCTTGCTTACCTTAAAGCTGCTGTTAAATGTGTTTCAAATATCAAAAAACAGTCTTTAAAAATCTGTAACAAAGGAGACTGAACAAGTAATAGGTGTTATCCTTAATACTATGTTATACACAGTCACTGTTTTTTTCACTGAATGTCTGCCTTAAGATAGTTTCTTCTAGCCAAGTTTCCTGAACATGCTTATGAAAACTCCACGTGTGGAAAGTGTCAAAGCTTGTATAAACAACCATACAGCACATCTATTGTTTTCTCTTGACTGTCTTGTCAGAGAAAGGAATTATATTGCTTCAACATAATTTGCTCACGATTTTTTTTTGCAATCTTATTATTCTCTAGGTGTTAATAATTGATAGTTTAGTAATTTGTTCTAGTGCATTTCTGGGAATCAAAGCTGGGCTGACCTGATCATTTTCTGGGTTTTCCTCTTCTGAAAAATAAGTATAACACCTGCCCATACCCACTTGTTTTCTACCTTACATGACCTCCACAAGGTTTTTAAAGCAATCACTAATAGAACCATAGAATCATAGAATTGTCAGGGTTGGAAGGGACCTTAAAGATCATCTAGTTCCAACCCCCCTGCCATGGGCAGGGACACCTCCCACTAGGTCAGGTTGCTCAGAGCCCCATCCAGCCTGGTCTTAAAAATTTCCAGGGATGGGGCTTCCACCACCTCTCTGGGCAACCTGTTTCAGTGTCTCACCACCCTCATGGTGAAGAACTTCTTCCTAATGTCTAATCTGAATCTACCCACCTCTAGTTTTGACCCATTCCCCCTAGTCCTACCACTACCCGACATCCTAAAAAGTCCCTCCCCAGCTTTCTTGTAGGCCCCCTTAAGATACTGGAAGGCCACAATAAGGTCCCCTCAGAGCCTTCTCTTCTTCAGACTGAACAACCCCAACTCTCTCAGTCTATCCTTGTAGGAGAGGTGCTCCAGTCCTCTGATCATCCTCATGGCCCTCCTTTGGACACGTTCCAGCACGTCCATATCTTTCTTGTAATAGGGGCTCCAGAGCTGGACACAGTACTCCAGGTGGGGTCTCATGAGGGTGGAGTAGAGGGGAAGAATCACCTCCCTCGACCTGCTGGCCACGCTTCTCTTGATGCAGCCCAGGATACGATTGGCTTTCTGGGCTGCAAGTGTACACTGACGACTCATGTTGAGCTTCTCATCCATGAGTACCCCCAAGTCCTTTTCTTCAGGGCTGCTCTCAAGCCAGTCACTGCCCAGCCTATATCGGTGCTTGGGATTGCCCCAACCCAGATGCAGGACCTTGCACTTGGTCTTGTTGAACTTCATGAGGTTGGCATGGGCCCACCTCTCCAGCCTGTCAAGGTCCCTCTGGATGGCATCCCTTCCCTCCAGCGTGTCGACCACACCACACAGCTTGGTGTCATCGGCAAACTTGCTGAGGGTGCACTCAATGCCACTGTCCATGTCACCGACAAAGATGTTAAACAAGACCAGTCCCAGTACTGATCCCTGAGGGACTCCACTTGTCACTGGCCTCCACTTGGACATGGACCCATTGACAGCCACTCTTTGGGTGCGGCCATCAAGCCAGTTCTTTATCCACTGAGTTGTCCATCCATCGAACCCATATTTTACCAGCTTGGAGACCAGGATGTCGTGCGGGACAGTGTCAAAGGCTTTGCTCAGGTCCAGGTAAATGACGTCAGTTGCTCTACCCTTGTCTATTAATGTTGTGACCTTCTCATAGAAGGCCACCAGGTTTGTCAGGCATGATTTGCCCTTGGTGAAGCCGTGTTGATTGTACCCAATCACCTCTTCATTATTCTTCTGCCTCAGCAGTGCCTCCAGGAGGATCTGCTCCATGATCTTACCGGGCACGGAGGTGAGACTGACTGGCTTATAGTTCCCTGGCTCCTCCCTCTTTCCCTTCTTGAAAATGGGGGTTATGTTTCCTCTTTTCCAGTCAGTGGGGACTTCACCAGACTGCCAGGACTTTTGGAATATAATAGAGAGCAGTTTAGCAACCTCATCTGCCAGTTCCCTCAGTACCCGTGGGTGTATCCCGTCGGGTCCCATGGACTTGTGCACTTTCAGGTTCATCAGATGGTCACAAACCTGATCTTCACTTACAATGGGTAATTCTTTCTGCCAGCCTCTGCCATTATCTTCTGTGACTCTGGGAGTATGGCTGGAGCCCTTGCCAGTGAAGACTGAGGTAAAGAAGTTATTGAGAACCTCGGCCTTCTCAATATCATAGTCCACATACAGATTCAGCTAGTCCTTTAAACACTCTAGGATGAATCTCATCATACCATTTAGATTGAATTCACTTATTGAAATACAGGATAGGCAATTCTATTTTTCCATACCCTCTGGTTAAAATTGATTTTCTTAAATAGCTGGTCAACTTACCTCTTTTGATAAAGCAAAAGAAGCCTTTTCTGTATCATCTACTATCTGCTCTTTTTTTTCTGCTGAGGAACAGCAGTATAGAAAAGCAGAGGAAGTTACTCTAATGAAAACCTTCTTGCTGCCTTTTATACTATGTACCTTAATCTTTCTGATATCCTGTTAGATGACTCTGTTATACATTTCTTACTCACTTCCAGTCAAGGGGTTTTGAGTCTTCATTTTGTACAATTCCTTTAACTTTCTTAGTTAAAGAAACTTGATGCCGACATATTATTCCTTTATTCTACTTCAAGAGAGTTTTCTGTTCTGCCTGAAACACAATGTAAGATTTTCTTCACTTTTTTTGTCCCTAGAATTTCTTTCCAAGATATCCTACTTACCATTTCTCTGAGCTCATTGAAGTCTGTCCTTTCTGAAATCCATTACTCTATTTCTACTGCTGTTAGTCCTCCCTTTTCAGAGTGAGTATTTTGTGTTTTTTAACCAATGCCTCTCTAAGTGAAAATCAAATCTGAAGTAACCATTTCCCTCTTAACTTTTTCCATCTTATGGGTTGCCCCTGGCCAGCAACTAAGCAATCCACATAGTCACTATCTCACTCCTCTACTGTTGTCCCCTATCTGGATGAAGAAGAGAAAAGAAGAGCAAAAGTGAAAAAGCCTCATGGATTGATATAAAAGCAGTGCAATAAGGGTAGGAAGGAGGGGGAAAAAAGGTGTTGCAAAGGCAATTACTTTCCACCTCCCACAACAAGCCCAGGAAGTCTCCAAGTAACAACTGCTTTGGAAGGAAAAACCTCCCCAGTTTTTATTTTTGAGCATGATGTTATATGATATAGAATATGCCTTTGGCCAGTTTGGGTCAGCTGTCTCAGCTGTATTCCTCCCCGACTTATTGTCCAGCCTATTCATTGGGAAGGCAGAATAGGAAAAAGAGAAAGCCCTGAGGCTGTGCAAACACTGTTCAGAAACAACCAAAACGTTGGTGTGTTTTAGTAACAAATCCAAAACATAGCACCGTATCAGATCATATGAAGAAAGTTAACTCTGTCCCAGCCAGTACAATATTTTGTGTGCATGTTTGACTGCCAATCTGTAAAGTCTTCACTAAGCTTAATTGTTCTGAAAAAAAGAAGGTTTCTTCAGGTTTGTACAAGCTATATGAAAAAAGGGACCTGGGGATAGGAGAACTCAACCTGCTAGGCCAATTGGACACCCATAAGTCTATGGGGCCAGATAAGATCCACCTGAGAGTGCTGAGGGAGCTGGCGGAGGAACTTGCCAAGCCTCTCTCAATCATTTATCAGCAGTCCCGGTTGCCAGAAGGAGGTCCCAGATGACTGGAAACTTGCCAATGTGACACCTGTCTACAAGAAGGGCAGAAAGGAGGACCTGGGGAACTACATGCCTGTCAGCCTGACCTCGGTGCCAGGGAAGATTATGAAACAGTTCATCTTGGGGGTAATCACGCAGCAAGTGCAGGACAACTGAGGGATCAGGCCCAGCCAACATGGGATCATGAAGTACAAGTCCTGTTTAACCAACCTGATCTTCTCCTATGATCAGGTGACCTACCTAGTGGATGAGGGAAAAGCAGGGAGTGTTGTCTACCTGGACTTCAGTAAGGCATTTGACACCGTTTTCCACAGTATTCTGCTGGAGAAGCTGGTGGCTCATGGCTTNGAGACTAACAGGAGACCTTATAGCTCCCCTCAACTACCTAAAAGGAGGTTGTAGTGAGGCTGGTGTTGGTCTCTTCTCCCAAATCACTAATGATAGGATGAAAGAAAATGGCCTCAAGTTGTGTCAGGGGAGGTTTAGATTGGATATTAGGAAGAAGTTCTTTACTGAGAGAGTGGTCAGGCACTGGAACAGGCTGCCCAGGGAAGAGGTGGAGTCACCATCCCTGGAGGTGTTTAAAAAAAGAGTAGATGTGGCACTTGAGGATATGGTCTGGTGGTTAGGGAGATATTGGGATGAAGGTTGGACTTGATGGTCCTAGAGGTCCTTTCCAACCATAATGATTCTATGATTTAAAGCTTGAATTCCAGACTGCTTACTTGGCTTAGGTCTTACAACACTTGACATTCACCAAGCACTACCCCAGTGGCTTTAGCATCCCTGGAATAAAACCTATCCAAGGCGATTGTGTTCTGCTACTTCATCCTAACAGAGTGTCCCCATTAAACTTCTTTTCAAATAGCTTCTTACAGTTAAAAGCGACAGCACTTTCCTTTGTATTGTTCTTGTGTTGGCAAATAACATCCATAATGTGAATATTCAGAAGTCAGAGATCAGCTTTATTGCCTTACTTCACTAAGAAAGAAAATTCTGGTCCAACTGATTTAGTTTGATCTATTCTTCTGAATGCTTGCATTATCATTTAAATATTCTAAGTATATTATTTTTTTTACAGCAAGTAGAAATTCTGATGTTTGTTTCCATCCAAAAGAGGAGTATTATGCACATATTGTGATCATTGCCTCTAATTATCAGTCAGGAATTGGACTGGGTTTATTCCTAGTTAGCATAAGTTAGTTTTTTTCAGCCAGGCATCGTATGGACATTCTTTATTTCTGGAAATCAGAACATTTTGCTTTGGAATGAGTCACCAGATACATGTAGTGTCAGACACCACAATACTGGCTCTTTACTGACATTCAAAACCTTTCAGTGTGTACAGAAGTGTCATTATATTTGATACAAACATCAAAAACTGAATGGAAAAAGTTTCCTTTGTCTGATTCATGGACCACACAGTTACATTGAAAGATACATTTCAGGTTACTATATTTTTTCCAATAAGAACTGAATTATAGTGAGATGAAATCTCACTTACCTGTAAAGTGCTGAAAGTGGCCGCTTGTTGCCAGGTTTTGGTCTGTATGGTTTTGGTTCTCCTGCCATGTTGATATCTGAAAGTAAACATTTAATATTAGTAAGTCAAGTTACAATGAGCTTGCAAAGGCACCTTCAAGACACTGAAAATGAATAATATTCAGTGAAAATGGATAGCATACCTAAAACACCTGTCTAGTTTTTATCACTTCTGAATTGATGCTATAAAACTTTCCCAAAAATTCTTACTGTGATGCATGAAGGTTTTAGGCAAAATGTCAGCTATTGGTAACTGAGATTATATTTTTTAAACATACATGAATTTCCACTTATGTAGCTGAAGACAAGAATGTATTTCTATTACAGAAGGAGATTTGAATGGTAGCTCAGATGTTGAGACAAACTATGAACTCAAGTCAAATTCTGTTGTGGAGGACTATAATGCTTCTGAAAATTTCCCCTTTAGGATCTGGAGAAATGCATATTAATCTTTAACTATCATTTCACTATCCACTCAAAAACACTTTTCAAAAGAAAATAACATAGTATCTATTTTCTGATCCTTTTTTTTTTTTTTTTTTTTCAGTATAGCTATGAACTGGCTTTAAAAACTGTAAGGAGAAAGAGAAAATCTGTTTTTGCACCTGCTTTATCTTAGGCAGGTACTTATAATTCTCAACAACACCAGAAATCTTGTGCACACATTTTAAAAGTTCACTTACGTTATGCCTATGTATTTATCCTTGAAATTTAAAAATGTCAAGCTTATATAGACATTAGTCATGCTGGTTCTCAAAATACTCTCTTTTGAATCATACTCAAAGACATACCAGGAAATATATGTCCATAATTTTCATTGCTTGTAACAATTACCCATAAAGAAGCACAGACTCTTCTGTAAAGAATACCTTGCTTGAGCTTACGGAGCTGCCTATGTAAACACAAACCTGTATTAACAAGCTCCCCCACTCTGACTGAATGTTGCAAAGTCAACATTACAACACCACACATAGATAAAGTAAAATTTCTGATTAGGAAATAAATTTCGCACCATGTGAGTGATGTTGCAGCTAAATCTCACCTCAGTTTCACTACTATACAAAAGAATAACATTCAACAAAATTATCAGAGTTACTTCAGTGCAAAATTTCTGTGACAGAATAATATATCGCATTTACTGTGGAATCACCTGGTGATCAAGACTTTCAAGGAAGCATATGTTCTTGTAAAAGTCTATGTTTAACCTGAAATTGGGTGTAGTGGAAGGAAAAGAGAAGTAGAAAACTGAGATGTAGAATGAGGACCAGAAATTTTTATTTAAGTTATTCTTGACCTCAAAAGCTACAGTAAAAGTCTGAGACTTAATGGCTGGATACTTGCATTTCACACAAAAGTGGAAAAAATAATTAATCTGACTTTTTTTTTTAACAGAGACATTGAAAATGTGTGTCCATTATATTTTTTGACAGAAAATATTTTTTAATTCGAAATTTTATGCTTCAAACTTTTAAAAGAACATGTTTTCCATTTCAAATTGGTATTTTGAGCTAAACCAATGTTTATTTAAAATTATACAAGGCTTTGAAATGAAAAGTTTTTGTATAGAACTATTTAATGTGAAACTTATTTTCTGTAAAATTTCCACCATATAAAGTATTATGGAATTAAATCTGATTGTATTTCCATTGGTAGGAGCTGTGTTACTCTTAAATCATAGTTTTCCACAAAATATTAAATTTCTTGTTTTGCTTACCTCTCTGAAGTTGGATGAATATTAGAGGTAGTTTTCATACCTCCTTGAAATGTTTTCCTATCCTTAATTTTAAGCAAGTGCTTTATTAAATATATATTAATCTTCCTTTTCCATGGTTGTTAAAAATTCAGATACAATTCTCTTATTTAAAGAAATATAAATTCTGCTAATGTTGACCCAACAAAGTAAACATCAAACATTTCAGAAAGCCACTAAGGAATTTTTATAGCTATGCTGCATTTCCATTGCTCCTGGAAATAACGGAATTGGAATGAAATATTTATCCTGTGACCTTTACAATAATTAGACCTTTCCACATTATTTTAATATTTCAACTTTAAGGTCATTGACTGTATTGACTTTCATGATCTCCTACAACAATTAGGTCAGATTTTAGGAAAAATTAAAATTATAATCTGTTGTTGGGAAATACCTGAGGCTGTGGGATTCTTCTTCACATGTTTTTCATCTGCTTCTTTTTCAGAGCTACAACCCAGGTCACTATTCTTAGACATATGAACATTAAAGGATATTAAAACCTTTTTCATATCCTTCTGTGACAGATCAATACTATCTGCATGATTATTGTTGTAGACCTACATTTGCAACTCTATAACACCCACTTTTAACAAAGATGTGTAGAAGACTAAGCGATGTTTGTTATGTGTTCCCTTTATTTTAATAAAATACTGCCATAAAGGTAACACTGTAAGCACAAACATCTGTAAAGATGTACAGGATCAGTTAAAAGTCCCTCATACTTAAATTAATCTCTAAATATACCAGCAGAAAACAGCAAAGTATGTTATACGGACAGTAATAGCCAGAATTTCTCTTTAACAGAGGAAATAGTTCATAGAAAAGCTGTGCACATGGGGCTTTTCTGTTAATATGAAAGTGATTGAATAGCTCTGCAACTCCCTAAGCACCTTGCAGTAAGTTTAGAATGAATGTAGGAAATGGCTTGAAAAGTTAGAACAGATTTTCACCCCATTATTTTTTAGCACTCTCTACACCAACTTCAATTTTCTAACTGAGATTAGAAGTGAACTTGTCAACATTTCACAGGATAGATTACTTCTAGCCCAACTGGAAATCTTGTTAGATAACTTGTTCTCTTACTTCATCCATCGTTAATTTCACAGCAGACATTTACATCTACTAGGTCATAAGCTGTGTGTCAAATAAATTTGCTGGCTGCAGCAGAGATTTACCTGTGCTAATGATTCCGCCCCAAGGAATGCAGAGAGATATAACTCCTTACGCTGTAAAATTAGCTACTGGACTTATACATGAATATGAACCAGACAACTTGACAAAGGACATAGACATTGACATTGCCTCTATGTGGAAATGAAGCAGCTCAGGAATTCTCACATTATTTTCTCTGCTCATATACTATAAATGTTCACTTAGATATCAATTTTAAGATAAACTCAACACTGAAATCCAAAATGTTAAGGAATCACTATGAATAGAAAAGTGACTGTGCAGGCAACAGCACATTGTAATGCAGAAACCTGCTCTCTCTGTGCTTTCGAAATAAAGGATTGCTTTCTTCATTAAAAGAAATGCATCTTTAGGTCTGTCTGCTCCTGTTAGCATAGCAGAGGTTAGTTAAGGTATGAGATCAAGATTTCATTCTGTTATCAGCAGAATATATCTGATTTCAAACATGGTACTTTTATTTTTAATTATACTGAAAAGTGCATAGCAACTAAAGAGGAAAAAACCAAAAAACCTTAAAAAAACCTCCCAAACCATTTAGAGATAGCAGTGATTGTATTCAGTGGCTACATATATTTGTATGAAAAAGCAACTCAACACAGCATGATCTACCTTTCTTCTATCACTGTTTCCTACCACTGCCTGCCTAATTCCTCTAGGCAGTAATGGCCAAGGAGAGTGGTCCATGAGCCTCCCATTTTTGGAGAGGCCATATCAATTAGCCTTGAGGCTTTGCTCAGTTTCGCTGCCAAAGCAATCTGAGAATCTGGTCTTAAAGACAACAGTTGCCTTTAAACAAACTTATCAAGCAATATCTAGAAATATTTCAGTACTTCTCAATATATCTGCTCTTCAGATTCTTTAAAAAGTTTTATTTAAAAAAAAGCAAACAACAACAAACCAAAACCAATCAGCCATTTTCATTCATGAAAACAAATGCCACAACCTAGAATCTTCAACAAGCACTACGTCAACCCATAAAACTGGGACTAATAGGCTTTCTGCTGCAAATCCAGAACATATTTCTGAAGCTATATCTATACTATAAAATAAAACAGTGCCCTTCCTGGGCTCTGATACTGTTATCACTTCTATTAAATTGTCAGAGTGGTTTCTGGTATGACTTTTAGTCCCAGTTTAATGAGTACTCACCCATGCAATTTCTAGACATAGGTAGAGAATAGACATAGACTAGAGACCATTGTTGATCACACTGTACCAATAACTAGCTATTACTGATGTGGCTTCTGAGTGTGGGCTCCATGTCAGTAAGACTGGGAACCAAGACCTGGAGGTAAGAAAAGTCTAAGGGCCTCTGTAGCTCAACAGCTAATTTTCTAAGACATGTTTCATCAGATGTTCTTCCACTCATTCTTGGGAATGGTTGCAAAACAGAGACATTCCTTGAAAAATTCCACAATTACTTGCATAAAATTTTGGATGTAAAAGAGTGTTGTATAATTCCAGACAGGCTCTGCTTTAGACCAATCTTTAATAGAAGAAATTATAGTTAAAATTAATGTACAGAGAAAGAATTCACACAAAAATGTTCAATCTATGTCCAGACAGAGATATGGCTACAGGGAGATCAGGGTGTATTTTCTCCTTTTTCAGATAATCCAAAGAATATAGAACAGAAGAGAAAGATCAAAAGGTAGATGCAATTTATAGAAAGCCTTTAGTCATATTATTTATAGCATAAGTGAACACCAGAAAAGCTAAGGAAAATCTTTCTTTTATATTCTTCCATCTATCAGTCCTATAAATCTCCCTGCTGCATACTAAAGGGATTTTAATGGTTATATGCCATTTTTTACATCATAGACTTCCCTTTTTCTTATTACTTTAAGTTAATTACATGCCATATCCTCCTTTTCCCCTGTCTTTAGCATGTGAAAAAAGTGGAGAGAAGAAAAGGACAGTTCTCAGTTCTGCTCAATTCTGTGCCTAAGTTGCACAGCTGTAAAGAAGAAACTTCCCAGAAAACTGAACATAAACTCAAATTAACTTTTAAGGCTAGTAAAATATTAGATGAAGGTCTGGGTCACACATTTTCCTTTTTCATAATGGTATTAAAAATAATTTGCTTGTGAGGTTCTCAGCTGCGTTTGGATTTTCTCTTAGCACTGAAATAATTGGAAGCCTTTTTTTTGTACAAAGACGACAGCTATTGTTAGTGTTTCATACAGAAAGAGCCGCTTGCTGAATAGTATATGAAATTGCTTTGTTCAACCATCTCTTCTTTCATGAAATACTGCTAAAATGAAATGAGGCTATAGGATTTTATAAGCTACCATTCTTAACATCATTCAGTAACAGAAGTGTCAGGTGTTGTCTTGCCAGAAAGTCGCTTTCTGTTCCCCAGGGAACTGGGTTGGAATAAGGACAGGAAAGAGCTAAAAGCAGAAATCCTGCCCTGTCTACATACCCATCACAAACCATTCCTTCATCAGTATCTCCTTCCTGGAGACAAAAGTATCTCTCTTAGCTGCAGAATGGATGCCAATATGCTTCATAGCTGACGTGGAGCATTGGCCTGCCTTGGTTTTTATCTGCTTGCTGCCATCCCTGCATCTCCTGCCCCAAGTAAGGACACAGTCATTAGACAGACCTTCCTAGCCCCTTTGGGTATGTCACCAGCAGTGGTCCATGGCCTGCTCATCCTGCTTGGGGAAGGGGAGGATGCTAATTTTGTGGCCTCTTGGAGACTGCCCATGGACTCCTATGAGATTGCAGAGGCTGTGGCAGAGATGTCCCATACTGCTTCTCTGTTGACACTTGAATCCCCGCAGATCAATAGTGTGGTGCAGCAGAAGTGACTCCAGGACAAACCTGGAGTACTGGGCTGCAGAAGAAGGGACACCATAAAGAAAGACACCTTCCTATGAGAAGGAAGCCCTGTTGGTGGCAAACCTTCCCACGCTTCCTCCTCAGTACTGGGCTTGTGGGATCCTCTATGGGAAGATCCACACTGCTCTTCTGCAGGTGCAAGATCCAGATCCAGATCCAGACTTGGCTCTAGGGGACTAAGTGGCCATAGTCACTTATCTGCATACCAGCTGCAGCTGTAAGAGCTGCAGGAGTTTGGGTGTTAATTATGGAAACCCCTAGTTCAGTTTGTACCATGGTGGCCATGAAACTGGCTGTCATAAAAGTACTTCGTCCCACCACAGTCAAACTATAGATGAAGGCAAGTGTAGTCTTCCTGCAAGAAGCCCCTTTTAATGTAATCAAGTTTTCAACTGCTCTGTTTCCCACCCAGAGAACAAGATTTCTGTCTGCCATGTACTTGTTTAACACATGGACTGACTAATTCTTCATATGCAGAAGTTTAACATTGCTACAAGGATATAGGAATGCAATGGAAAAGTACATGAGGAAATTTCTGGAAAAAAAGACAACTGTTTTAATATAAGTTTAGCCAGTCAAACAAAAAAGTTCAAGCAGGGACTCTCAGATGATCCCAATCTCTGCTCACAGTGTGCCTTTTCATTGCTGCTATTAATGGGAAACAGAACTGGTCCTTGAGTTACAGCCTTTTTCAGACAGTGAGGGGTGCAAAAAGCACCTTTCCTTCTTTGCCTTCTCTTGATAACAATAAAGATGCTGTTTACAAATAGAAAATAAAGCACTTGTCTTCTTTCTGATCAAGCACAGTCATTACAGGGCAGCAGCCAACAAACTCTGTGCTGCTTTTCTTTGTTAACAAAAGATAGTTATTACCATGAGACTCAGACAAAGCTTAATGTTGACTAGATGTCTGAGTTTCTCAGCATTGCAATTAGCCTCAAGCAGCTACATTAAACAGTGTAGTGGGGATACAGTATGAAAGTCTCTCAGCTACCTCTTTCAGATTTCAGTGTGATTTATTCTAGGGAACATGCCCTGAACCTTAGTAATTTTCAGCTCTTTCTCAAAATACATTTTTTTCTCTCTCTTCTAATGCTTGGCTACTTTCTCTGCCCTACAGCCTTTTATCTAACTCTCCTACTAATGTTAGCTTCATGCTCCAAGCCATAGTTTTTCATCACAATTGAAATCTGTAGTGTACAAAGGAGTTTACTATCCCCATTGCCCCAGTCTCTTTGTCTTTCTCACTATTTTTCCTGCTGATGGTTGACTTTATTAATGCAAACACAAACAAAAAGTATTTTTCTTAAAATAGCCATCACAATAACAATATTTTGCCAAAAGTTACCAACATTCTTTTGTCTGCATTTGTTAACCATATTTCTTGGACATACCAACAAAATTTGCTTATATTCCAAGTACATTATCTCATAATTTTGAAAAGTAAATGTTCCCAAGGCTTTCTAGATGGCACAAGCAGAATGGCTTCCACAGAAATGTTTTCCAACATACAGCTCATTCTGCAGGTCACAGCAGCCCTGACATCTGTCCTGGTTTGGGCAAGAGAATCCAGCAGCACTGGAGGCATGTAGCAGAGGCAGCAGGGGATGGTGTGGGACAGAGGATGTGGATGGGCACCTTCAAATGCTGTTAGGTGGGAAGGCAGAGTGTGTCTCTCTGAAAGGTTGGGGTTGGCTACTGTACCTGCTTATGCCCCTGAGGTTTGTTGGCATAATAGTCATCACTGAGGGGTAGGTACACTTTTGATACACTGAAGTTTGTTGTCAAAACCTTCAAGGGTAGGTCTGACCTTGAGGATATTTCCACAGGCTAGAGACTTTCATCCAAGCTGACAACAGATCAGAGAGGAATCACACTGTGGATTTCACAGAGCCTTGAAAAATGACATCCACAGATCACATGAAGCTGGTGAGAGAGACAGGAATGGACCTCTGCAGCCCCAAGTGCACTTTTACCTCTTTTCACTACTATTCTTCTCCAAAACATGCCTGATTTTTATCCTTATTCTTTGTCCTGAAATCCTTCCTCTATTCTTCAGATGTTCCTCTCTTTGCAGTGATCTAAGCTTCTATTTTGGCCCCACCTCACTTCAGTAAGCTACCTGCTCCAAACAACTAATCTCAACTACTTCCAGCTACTAAATTCTCCTTTCTATATATGTATATATCTTTTCTGTCTTTGTCTTTCTGCCTATGATCTTCATGTTCCATGCTTATCTGAATTGGAGGACCTATAGAAGATGTTCTTTCCAAGCTCCAAGTACACTTTGGAATTGCACAGCAAAATTCTTATAACATTTCCCTTGAGATACAGTAATTTTTCCAGTGCCAACTTTATGAAAATGTGTGTCCCTAATTGTAGACTCAGAATTACAGAATCATTTGTGTTGGAAGGGATCTTTAAACGTCATGTAGTCCAACCCCTCTGCCACACACAGAGACATCTTTCACTAGATTGGGTTGCTGAAGGTCCTGTCCACCCTGACTGTGAATACTTCCAAGGATGGGGCATCCACAACTTCTCTGGGCAACTTGGTCTGGGCAACCAGTATCTCACCATTCTTACTGTAAAAATTTTTTTCCTTATGTTCAATATATCACATATTAGGGTTATGAAAAGTTTTATTTTTGTAAAACAACTGTTGTAAAACATATGATGGACAGCCACAGAATTAGCTCATATGTTTTCTTCCTTAACGCAAGGAAAATGCCTTGTGACACTCAGGGGGCACCTAAAGTCTACCATTTTTATTAACAGGTCATGGTTGGGTTGAATAAAATGACCGCAGAAGTGGAGAGAATTCTACTGAAATTTGGCATATAGAAGGAAATGTTATTGTGGAGATATTTACAAACAGATAATATGCCAAATCCAGTATTATATATTAGCAATGCTTAGGTACTAACTCATTTCCAGTGCATGAAGCTCCCCACTGGATTCAATTTGACAATCAAACTACAGTGGCATAAAACAATATTGTAAAAGCAGGACATATAATAATTGGAAATATTGACAAGCTTCAAAATGAACAATATGCAGTGTTGTTTTACTCAGGTCTCTTTGGCATTTCTTCAAAAAACCCCCCCCCCAAAAAAATTGATAGGAATAAAGAAAATGCAATATCTTGTCAAACTGATGGTTCACATGCTGTAGTTTTCTGCCTCCAGCTACCCTAGATGCTTAGGAAGAAGACACAAGAACCTCAAACTGCTTAGAAACAAGATTATTTTCCCTCCATTCTCTTATCATCTCAGTATGACTTTCCTCCTAAAATGCTAGGTAGTTTAAGATTAGTCCTAAAGTATGATGTTTTATCTTTTCTCCTATACTGATTTTGTTAGTACCTGGGTGGTACTAACTGGAAGTGAAAATTACTACAACTTAGTCTTGCTAAGTACATAGACGTCCGATTACTCTGTTATTCTTACTAATATATCACACTGGTGTATTTTTTTTGACCAAAAAATAATATGTTTCTGAACAAGAGGTGAGCTCAGTTTTGGCCTTATAATTTCCCAAACATTCATTCCCTCAAACCCTTTTTCATCCACGATTCATTTTACTCATCAGTACTAACCAAAATCATAGAAGTTGTATTAGAAACACTTTCTCTAAAAACAAAACATCATCTTTCTCCCTGCAATTTATTGGATTCTTTCTGTTTACTTCTGTAGATTTACATTTAATCTTGCGTGCAGATATATTTTATATGCTGCTTCAGAGGTTTTCTTGGAAGTGGTTTAAGGTGTACTACATATTATTAATGATGATAATTTGCGTATATGATGAGTCAATAACAGGAAATATTGTAATAGGTTGCTCAAAATCATATTAGGAAATAAAATAATTACTTTGAAACTCATTAAATAAAGTCTGAATGTCAAAGACACTACCAACAAGACCAAGTGATATATTCCAGTTTACTTTTAAAGAAATAAAAGTATAAGTTATCATGCATATTAATAGATAGTGCTAGAGAAGCTCTGAAACTGGTCATTCAGAAGCCTCTTAATGTTAACTGGATCCGCATTCTTCTATGCTTCCCATTAACACTTTCTGTCTACATTAGCTTTGCCATACAAACAATAGATCCCTATTACCCAGAAAGAAAATATGTCATTTTGGCTCAGAGATCATAAAAACCAAGAACTCCTCCACTCTGAGTTAATTATTTTCCCCAGAAATCTGTGGGACCATGAAATTTCCAACTTATTTCTTCAGAATGTGATTATTTTGAGCAAGCCACACATAAACACATAACACAAATGTTTGTGAAAGGGCTCAGAAACTAGTCTCTACTGCAGTTGGCTTAAGAAATATATAGAGCTAGGCAAGACAATAAACACTCTTTGTACATTCTCTTTCTCGAGGGCTTTTTGGACTTGTATCAGATTCCTGTAAGGATCCAGAATCCTTATTTTTGCACTGAGAAGGAAAGTGTTTCTTTTGGAACTTGATCATGAATTTAAAACTGACACCTCCTCCCCCAAGATTAAAAATTTTCACCCAGGTTGCTAACCCCCACCCAAGGTTCCTGCATTTTCCTTTTCCATCACATATTTGTACATGTATACTTGTGTGTGAAAATATTCACAATAGAAGCATATATTTTCAGTTGGAACAATTTTTGCTTTTTTGCAAATTCATCTTTATCCCACAGTTTCTGGAAATAGAAGGTTGCAAAGGAACATTGAGGAATATTGAATTCCTGAATGTGGAGTTAAATTATTGTTGAAGTGGATTCTGTAGTCGATTACTTCAATATAGAAAAAAGAACATTTCTTAGTCTCGGAAATGTCTTACCTGAAATTGTTATCTATCATTATTACTATGCCTATTTTAAACCTCTGTACCTGCAGCTTTTAGAACTGTTAGATTATTTTTTTCTTTTTCTTTCTTCTCCCTCCTCCCCCAGTGCAAAGAGACATTCCAGTAGCTGATCAAATGAAACAGCTCTCTAAGCTCACCTGGAAACATTAATCTTCTGGACATACTGCATAAACCACTAATCTCATGCCTGTCATTTAAAATGAGTAAGGTAGTACAAGGAAAGATGCTGGCAGAATTTTTAAGGTCTTGGCATTGTTAGTTTCATTTATTTTAATTCTAAAAGAAGATCTTTAAATCTTGCATTGCAACAAACAAAAATGGTCAGAGAAAAACACTGGGCTGAATGATCCCTCTGAATAAAAAAGAATGTGATGCAACACAACATTGCTTCAGCATGCTGTCTCCTATCTTTCTCTGCCTAATGTTCAGCTCCTTATCAGAAACTACTGTTAACATCATGCATATTTTTTGCTTGAAATCAGATCCAGAGATACAATTAAACCCTAAACATATTTATGCTGGCCTGATATACACTGGCCCAACAGTCCACAGCTAGCTCTGATACCTTCACTCTGCTGTAACCTCAACCTTACAATCCTTTCCCATAATGCCTGATAGTACTTATCAATCTTCTAAGCATTTATAATTTCATACTTAAAAATATTTGTACTTATTTTCCAATTAGGTCACGATGGAAAAGCAGTGTTTTTATGAGAAAGGAAACAACTTTGGATGAGAGTTTCAAAAGCTCTCAATGTTATTGTAACTTTCCATTTAAGTCTGCAGTAAAATCAGATTTTAGGCAAAAAACTACATCCAGTCTCCCAGGGATTCAGGATGTAAGAGCCTGTAATGGAGGTGTTCCAAAAGTGACAATGGGAAATTCCAGCTGATTTTGTGATGGTTGCACCTGTATTTATGGAAAAAATGTTATACAAAGAATGGCTGTGTGCTTGAGCACATGGCTTTGTGTTTTCTGTACTGCTCAGTCAATACGCTCCATGCAGAAATGCATTGCTGTCTTAGGAGCAGCTGCCCTCCATCCCCAGCTCATTTTCCTTTTATACAGTGACCCACCAAAAAAAGAAAATAACATTGGGAAACAATAAATTGTAGTAAAGGTTTTCACTACTTCATTTTATGCCATTCACTAGGATACTGAGTGACCATGATAATGGCTCCAGGATCAATAATGACAATTCAGTTTTTATGCACATTTTGTTCTTTATTTTGGTGTTATCCCTCAGAAGCCTTTTTTCACACTTTGAAGAGTTCTAAAGCCTGAGATTAATAGGAAAAAAAAAAAAAAGAACCA
>VYZX01031826.1:40554-51258 GCA_013401335.1 Brachypteracias leptosomus
AAAAGAACCATAACATAGAAATGCTTCTCAGCTTCAGCTCATATAAGTGGATGCCGGCCAAGATCAAGCATCAGTTACCCACCAGAAACCCGGTGCTTACTTCAAGATATTCCCAAGTTCTGATGTGAGAGGAATATATCATTATTTGAAGTGGATTCATGTTTTCTTTCAGCATGGTTTTAAATTTAGATTTGTCTGGAAATAGAAGCTGTTCTAAGTGTTGTTCTGTTTGCAGCAAGTAACCCCAAAAGGTCCGTCTTTGTTTTATTTCCATTCAAATAATTAGAGAAAAAGTTAAAAAAAAAGCAATCAGTGTACAAAGAAAAACACAGGAAGAGCTCAGGAAAAGTACAGGAAAAGCTACCTTGTTAGAGATGTAAATATACTTAATATACCAATATATTTTAAGTATTAATATTTTAAATTTTAAATGTGTATTTAGCAAAAATGTGCAGCTTCACAGAATGCAGTATCTGCAGAACAATATTGTAGCTTTCACTAGTCTTTACTTCCACTGATTCTACTAAAAGTTAAGAATGAACATCTATTCTGATATAGGATAATATTGAAAGAGAAGTGAATCACTGGTCCTTTGCTTATATAGTCACTTCCATAGTTCAGTTACTGGTATCTCAGCAATGAAAGGGATCTATCCAAAGATCAAACACAAATTATATTTATGTATCCCAGAAAATACACCTTGGCATCATTTTTAAAAGTTTAATCTAGGTTAAATATACAGTGTTAGATTTTTCTAAATAATAATAATATCTTTTATTCTACATTTTACTAGGTATATTTATGTTTACTTACTCAATAAATTATTTAAATGGCTACTATTTCATCCAGCAATAGAAACTGTACAACACCACAAAGTGTGTAGTGTGAACAGAGGCAGAAAGCTTCACACTTCTGTCAAACAGGCAATGGCAAATACACTGGTAAGCAGTGGGTAGCATAGCTAAAAGATTGCATTTTGGAAAAAATTATTTCAGTCATTAATTTAGGTATCAATTCATGTGTTAATATTAAAAAAAAACACCCCACAAACAACAAAACAGAACCATAGAACCAGTTGTATTTTGAGAAGAGCTCATTTTTATTTACTTTCAAAATGCAGCTGTTTCTCCCCTTCTTCTCCTTACACACATACCTGCAAAAGTCAACAACCTTAATTTCCATCTTTATTCCCAAGAACAGGACTCACTGTATGCCAATCAATTCTGAAAAATCAGTATTTTCTGTTAGGAAGCTACATAAAAGCAGAGCTTGCTTACATCCATGTTTTGAAAACTGAAGACATGATAGGCTGCTCTGGAAATAGCTGTATCCGAGACTGTCAAAAGCAGGGTTGTATTGGGCCATGAGCTTTCATATTTATTGTGCCATCTTGAAATAAATGGTGCTCCCTTGGTATGCACAGGACTCCACCTTTCATACCCCACACCCATTTTGGCATGCAAACATTTGAGCCACAGGACCTCTGACCATCCAGAAGCAGCCACTCATCCCCCTGGGCTCACATACAACGCCATGGTGTCCACTGCATTCAGCAGTATCATGCCATGTCACAGGTGGGGATAACACACTGAAGAAGTGTTGGTGTGTCCACAAAATCAGGAAGATTTCATACAAGTTTCTCCCATAATAATTGAAATATTGACTTACTGACATTGTCACTGTATAACGTGGTTCAGTAGTAAACCCAATATTTTTTCTCACAGATCAACAACAGCAGCAGCTTCCTTTTACTGAAATGGCCATACCTGAGTTACAACCCAAAACTGTACGTTGAAACCATAAACTGTTTTAAACTATAGCATCAGAGTTATCTCTCTACAACTAGGTTGTAACTTTGTCAAACCCAAAAATACTTTTGGCGTTACCACAGTTTCTATTTGTCCCAATAGCTTCACCCATGGAGAAACCAACAACTAAGATCTATAATTTAATTTAAGTATGAACATCTCTAAACTAACTGCTTTGAAAAGTGAATTGCCAAGCCACTAAAAAAGCAATAAAAAAACCCCCAAATCACACCACTCTACCTTCTACTTCACTTTCTTCTTTGTGGTTCCATATGCAATTGAAAAAATAATTGACAAAAATTTGAATATTATAAATGAAATTGATTACCCTGCCCATCCCTATTTGATAGCACGGATATGGTCAACATAGGTTTGTGACTGCAATGAGCCTCTGTTACCATTTGGGAGCTGAATAATCCAAACCCTGGGTAGTGAAGAAAGCTGATAAGCCAAGGGTGCTGTCTTAACTCAACTTCCAGTTCATGCAGGGAGTAAGAAGGACATCTGTGGAGCTGCTCCTACTGTTCCTTTCTGAACCTTGTGGCACTTCCCTTCAGTTCTCTGGGACATGTCAATGGAGTCATATGGTTTTACTCCAACAATGACATCTGAGCACTTGAGTGTAATAAGGTATTTAGTGCTTTTGGATTTAGGTCCTTCCATGGCAAGGGAGACAGAGCCAGAGACCCGATTTTCTTTCTTTCAGCTCAGTAACTCCACTGAGAAGAAATGAATTGTTGCTACTACTTGAATTCTTATTTGGATTATGACTGAACCATGAATAGATTTCAGAAAAAAAAAATAAATTTGTAAACACTTTGGAAAGAAAATAGCAATTGGAATTAGGACTTTAATAAATAACAACCAGGCATTTATCTTTTTCCAGAGTTTCTTTAAATTTCTCATGTAGATATAATTACTTGAAACAGCATTTTGACTGCCATTTTAACTATTACCCAAAGCAAAAGTTTGTTATCTTTCTTCTGGGAAAGTACTGAAAAAAAGCTCACTGAAGTTAAATGCTGGTCTTCATGTGGATATCAGGACTCTTAATATATAACATATATGAATCTTCCTGCTATTTTGAAAAAAAATTAGAAAAAAATAATAATCAGAAGGCCTTGTGAACAGAAGATTAAAAAGGAAAAGTATGGAACTGCTAGCTTACTCTGCCCTTCTAATAATAAACAGTGTGTTGCCAATAGTAATTATTTTCCTCATCTTAACACCATTGGTCTCTAAATTCTATTCTGAATATACTTTTACTTTATTTGTAAACTTAGTAATAAATTTCAGCATGATGATCAAAGGAAACGACAATGTGCACAAATGGCACACTGAGTTAACAAAATTTCCAAATTATATGTGTGCATTTGAGAGATCACGGATATTAATACTGTAAAAGCTGAAAGGAAAATCCATTTGGCACAGGAAGCATGGGCAGTGAAGCATGTCATTTAGTTATACTAGAAACAGAATTAGTTCAAAGGAGAGACCTGGTTCTTCACTTATTCTTAATATCTAAAATGCTTGTACCTATGAAATTGAAATTTAGCTAAGAGAGTTTTGCTGTTTCCTGGTCTTATTAAATTTAGGCATTTATTCTTGTGTTAATAATTCTCCTTAGGGGAATAGCAGTCAACTAAACGACGATTGTGGATAGGATAGTAAAACTGACATACAATTAAGAATATTGTTACTTTAGCTACAGAGAAAGAGAAAAAACACCCACTGTTGGTAACAAGATCTAAAAGCTGTGGCGGTGTTGGAAAGAGACAGAGACAGTCAATAGACAGAGGCTATTTTCAAATGGAAACTCATCCACAAGATAACAAATATGACGAAAATTATCCTATAAACTTTGCTTAAAAGTCCACATTTAGCTAGTCTTACATGAGCTAAAATATGATTCATGAACATAAAGATGGCTATAATGTGTTTTGCATATTGTAGACTTATCAAACACTTCAATGAAGCAGTTTATGAGTATTATGCTAAATCGCAAAGTAAGAGTAATTGTATTGATACACTACAATGACTACCTCTTTCTACCATCTCAGCAGTGGAGGAAAGTGATGTATCAGGAATAAAGAAAAATGTGGTGAGTTATTATATATGCTCTAGAAACTCTATAACAGCAAACAAGAAAGAGTAGGAAACAATCAAAGAGGATAAGAAATACCACAAGAACAAAGGAATAAAATAGAAATATTGTTATCATTGAGATATATCCACCTGCCCAAGTATACAAGCTATGAATAGCTAACACAACCTCATGCTCTGATAAACTGCCATTTCTCACCAACTGCCTAGAAAAAATCCTCAACAGCATAGATATGAAAAACATTTTAGCTTGTCAACAAGTATTAAGTGTGGATTTTGCAGCTCTGAGCTTAGTGATCATTAGTAAAATGTACTTGACCAGTGTAACTTTTTTCCTAAATATCACCTTTTCTCACTTTGACACTGCACTCAGTCCTCTCAGTCCCATTTACATTATGTTCAGGCTGAGTTCCTCCTAATTGCATGAATGCCCCTTCTACTATGACTTAGCACATTTACTAGCTGATCTCCCCTTAGTATCCTGCAAGATAGAGCCACTGGCATGCAAAAACCAAACATGACTTATGTTCTCATAAGAGAAATGTCAAAGATTATATATTGCCCTGTAATTTTCTGACAGTAAATAAATAATTACTTACAGTAATCTTGAACATGTTATTACTGAAGATACTAAGATTTCAAAATAGTTGCATAAATATCTCCAATAATAGTGCATTTTACTTTTTACATGACATTTAAAATGCTTAAATTGTTATCTAGCCATGTTTTTGTTTATTTTTTTTTCCAATTTTGCATGAAAAATCCTTACATGTTAATTTCTCTTGTTTAGTACCTGCCTTTGTGCCTATTCCACTAGCCATGAAGGTAACAGATTTATATCAGTCTCTGATTCTTATTCAAGTTAAGGAAAAATAAAGTTAAGATGAAGGAGGAAAATCATGTCTCTTGTTTCACTAAAAACAGGCTCATCAGGGTGAACGCTTACCTTCTATCATGAATAAAAGCACCAGAAAAGCATATAAATTTAAAATAAATAAGTGTTCTGACTGTTTTTGCAGGAAATGATTATTTCAAAAAGATTTAAGATACAAGTAACATCACAGAAACTAAAATAGGAGGGTTTGAGACAAAAACAATGGAAGATTTGAGCTTATCAGTCTTCGCATGGATATTTAACGAAAGAGAGGACAAATGACATATAGAGGACAGAGAATACCCAGATGCACCTGAGGTACCTTATATCAGCTGTAACATGGTTGTAATCTTGATACGACCTTGACTGAGAAGATAACAATTCTTTTTTTCTGTTTACCATAGAAAGTAATGCTGACTGAGGAGGAAAATGAAAGGAGGAAAATGAAACAAGAAAGAGACCATAGCACAAGCAAACTCATAGACTTTGGCCTTTACAAACGTCCTGTAAAAGAGAGAAAGAGGATGTGATCCTGCTTGGTAATGGGGTTATTTACTTTTTCAAAATAATGTAAATAAGATCAAATTATCTTAGTAATAACAATTTAAAACCATTTGTCTTATTCATGCCACTTTGTTTTATCTTAACTTGTTTTTTAATTTGTGCATCCCTGAATCCCTTCCCATAGCTACGGAATTAGAAAATTTTGACCATATTGCCAGAATATGGGAAAGAAAGAGAGTTGGATTGTCAAGATTGTTCACATAAAAGCCTTTGCCTAGTAAATTCTCTTCTCTAATATTTATTGCTTGCATATTCAACTCCTCCCCATTAACAGCAGCAACTGATGACAGAGTATAAATATTCAGCTTAAAGGATCCAAACCTTCGTCTCTCTCTTAGAATGAGACCTCCATAGTCAAAGAGGAAACAGTTAGCGACCTGCTACATCGCTAGTCTATGGGCCATAAGGGTTACACCCAAGAGTACTGAAGGAGCTGGTGGATGTGCTCACCAAGCCACTTGCCATCATTTATCAGCAGTTCTGGTGAACTGGGGAGGTCCCAGAAGACTGGAGATTAGCAAATGTGACATCCATATACAAGAAGGTCCAGAAGGAGGATGCAGGGAACTACAGGCCTGTCAGCCTGACCTCAGTGCCAGTGAAGGTTATGGAGCAAATCATCTTGTGTGCCATTATGCACCATATACAGAACAACCAGCTGATCAGGCCCAGTCAGCATGGGTTCATGAAAGGCAGGTCCTGCTTGATGAACCTGACCTCCTTCTATTGCAAGATGACCCACCTAGCGGATGACGGAAAGGCTATGGATCTTTGGCTGGATTTCAGTAGAGCCTTTGACAATGTTTCCCACAGCATTCTCATGAAAAAATTGGCTGCTCGTGGTTTGGATGGGCATACGCTCTGCTGGATGTCCAGGCCCAAAGAGTAGTGGTGAATGGAGTGAAATCCAGTTGGTGGCTCGTCACAAGTGGTGTTCCACAGGGTTCAGTATGGAAGCCAGTGAACTCCACAAGCACAAGTCTTATGAGGAGTAGCTGAGGGATCTGGGCCTATATAGTCTGAAGAAAAGGAGGCCCAGGGGAGATCATATTGCTCTCTACAACTACTGAAAAGGAGGTTGTAGTGACAGGGGTGCCGATCTCTTGTGCCAGGTAACAAGCACTAGGACGATGGCCTGAAGTTGCACCAGGGAAGGTTTATGTTGGATACTAGGAAAAACTTCTACACCACAAGGGTTATCAAAGACTGGAACAGGCTGCACATGGAAATGGTGGAATCACCATCCCTGGATGTGTTTAAAAATCATGTAGATATGGTGCTTAGGGACATGGTTTAGCAGTGGACTTGGTAGAATTAGGTTAATGGTTGGACTTGATGATCTTAAAAGTCTTTTCCAACCTAACAATTCTATGATTCTATGAAACTGCCATTTATTACTTTAATTTTAAAACACAAAGTTGCTAGGTCTTCAGATTAACCCAAAACTAGCTATAGTGATGGTAGAAGTTGTAATGTAGGCAGAACTCAGCCTTTTAATGATTGAATTAAACAAAGCCTGTGCTTTTGCTACTACCAATTGAGTTGTTTTTGTTTACAAAAGGCAAATATTGAAAGAAATTTGTTATGAATAATATAAGCTTATTATGCTTATGTATTAAAAATATAGACCATTTTCAAGACCTGTAAGAGTTACGAATATTACTGCTTCAGTACCTTTCTGCCATTTGCAAAGAACGTTATAAAAGTAAATATCTATAATTTTTTTTCTTGAACTTTTTCTAATACAGTTTTAAAACAAGAAAAAAGTAAATTTGAGAAGTAGTAAGAATTCATCACATTGCAAAATCATGATCCTGAGAAAAAGCCAAAACTAATCAACTTTATGAGGTGTTGGCTGGGAGAAATTTGAAACCCTGTGGAAATATTATCTTGATATATTCTGCCCTCAGGAAAACTTGGTTTTGTAAAGTCACTGTAACTGAAGAGTATGGCAAACAACTGCAATATATCATCAATCTACCCTTCTAATGTAAATAACCTGAATAAAGCCACATCACTGTTAATTTCTTAATCAAAACAAATTATATCTATCTTCAAATTTCTAGCGTGGTAATTAAAAATGTTGCACTTTTGTTTCTCAACAGAAGTTGCTATGCTAAACGAGATACCTGTCTTCTGTTCACAGAAATAACAATTGTGTGGTACAGACGGGAAAAAGCTTTTGCATAGTTTGACTTCCACCCTGGTGTCAAATTTTATGACTAATGTAATGAGGGTGCTATTTATTTCTAAGCAATTTGGATCTCTGCTGGTAGGATTAAGCTAGCTAGCCAGTAGCTTCTGAGACCATCAATACAATATTGATTAAAGGCAGAACTCAGGGGAAAAGGAGATCTGTGATCTGTGGGACACAGGGGAACGGCTGTTGACTCCTGCTCTCCTGAACTGGAAACACTTTCCCCTTTCCCACTTGAGCTATGAAGTGATGTATAGATCTTACTTTCTCATCCTTTTCCTTCCTCTTCCGCATCTGTAATATTTTTCAATAGTGCAATCTGGTTCTCACAAGAGGAATCAAATAGTCTTCCAAATTAAGAACAATGCATAGCAAATACCTTGACTCTGCTGCTACACCATCTCTGATTAAATTCATAGTTGATCCAGAGCACCTACTTGTAAACACTGGTGAACTGGTACACATTTTGATCCTGAAATGGAGACTCCTTTAGCTCAAATGAACTCCCCATGGAAACTGTCAGCATGCCCTAGAAAAACTTCTGTCTTTAGAACTTCACTGGAACTCCAGAGAGAATATTTGTTCAGAAAAAGCATCTGAGCATATCTGCTTGGAGGTCTGATAGAGGATTTTGTCTCCTGTATGGGGTGTGTTTGTCACAGATGGCAATGTTCAAACGGTAAAAATTGCATTACCCTGGAAACACATGGCCCGTGATAAACACCTTGTATGAGGATTCTGATGATACTGTCAGAGCATATCTGCTACAAAGGGGATATCTTCTTAAGCCCCAGCTAGCAATCAGCTTAGTTCTGATACAGAGGCATTAATATATTCACAGGATTTTATACCAGACAGTGTACCTAGAAATGGCACAAACTAGATAGTAAATCAGCCACAAAACATGCATATATAAATATATATATCTTCATTCATTTAAAGATGTGTACAACAAAAAGGACATTTCTGATGTTATTTTATATAAATACATAAAGATGCTTTTTATATTTATATAAAGCATACATTTTGATTTAAAATAATTATTACAATTTCATATAGATTTTTGAAAGTCTAGAACCAAATTTTTTAATAATCTACAATTGTTATTATCAAACTTCATTTCCATCTAACCTCTGCGGTTCTAGTTTGTTGAACAGCCTAGTTGGGTGCAAACCAATTTAGCACTAAGCACTGTCCACAAATTTCAGGATGTGCCCCCAAAAAGCTGTAGTGCTTTCATACTTAACAATTTTAAAAGATTAAGAATGTAACCTATGACCAGCTTTTACAAGCAGAGAAAGATTAAGCAGTGTTTATGTATGTTGATTACGGAAGAGATTACCTCTTTTCTCTTTTTGGCTAAAGCTGACGTGTTTAGCACATGAGCTTTGGTGACACACATGAACTTTACCATGTATAGCTAGGCCTGACATTTGTAAGATCTGTTACAGAGACTTCTATTCCTAAATCTAGGAAGCTTACAGTTATATTTTGGTGAGAAATCTAACAGCAACATCTGGATCATGTTAAACATCAAAATTAAATTTCTTAAAGGAGTTTAAAATAAAAAGTTTTGAAGAAACGTATTTCTTCTGTACATGAGCAGAAGTAATATTTGGCAAAGGCCACATGCATTCAGTTTTGATTAAAACATGCATCAAGCTAATTGCTCTTTCACACAGGCACATTCCAAGCTTATCAATGTCCTTGTTTAATATGTTCTACTTTCTTAACTAGACTGATTCGATGATCAAAGTAATTAACCAGCTTTGTGCCAAATCAAATTTATACAGTTGTGGAAATGAAACAGGTGTGACCTGCATATATTCTTGGCTGATCTTTTGTCATGAGACTGCAGTCGTATTTTTTATTTAAGGACCTTGCTAGTAGTTACACATCACAAGATAAGGCTATGATTTGTGTGTGAAGGAGAAAAATAATGCTTGTTATGTACCATGCCTGAACAATATTGGTGCACTGATAATGAAAGAAAGGTGCCAGAAGGAGTAACTCATGTGTGTTGATGAAATCAAGGAGCGTTAATCAGACACACACTATTTAAGACTATGTAGCAGCCTAACATGCCATAAAATTAAGAGCATGGTAAATAGCAGGTTGATTGCATATCAGGAAAAAACTGATGAAGTTATGCTCCGTAATTAATGAATCTCTTCAAAGTACAACTTTCTTAGGCCTTATAAATATCACCTGAATTACTGAAGTAGCTTTGAAATTGTTCCACTGGGGAAATTAATTAAAACTGATGAAAGACATATAGGAGATATAGCTATCTATAGTATTTCTGTGTTCATTACAACCTGCTGAATTTCCAGCTGTTTGAGCTATATTTCAAATAGAGAATCCCTGGTCCCTGTAGGTAGAGCTGTGAACTCAAGAGGAACATAGGAGAAGTAATGTAGATTTATAATCTCTCATTAAGTCAGCCTGTGCTGTCCAAATTTGGCAAACTTCTTTTGCCTAGTAAAAATTAAAAAAAAAGAGGACACCATGCAGATTATCCCCGAATCTTCCCAGTGAGGACATTGCTATAGCTGTAAGTGTGTGATCTGTTTCCAAGGAAAAAATAGGGATGCTGTTTCCTTTTCACAGAATCACAGAATCACAGAATCACAGAATGTGAGGGATTGGAAGGGACCTCAAAAGATCATCTAGTCCAATCCCCCTGCCGGAGCAGGATCACCTAGATGAGGTTACACAGGAACATGTCCAGACGGGTTTTGAATATCTCCAGAGGAGACTCCACAACCTCCCTGGGCAGCCCGTTCCAGTGTCCTGTTACCCTCACTGAGAAGAAGTTTCTTCTCATATTTAAGTGGAACCTCCTGTGTTCCAGTTTGTACCCATTACCCCTTGTCTTATCATTGTTTGTCACCAAGAAGAGCCTGGCTCCATCTTCGTGACACTCCCCCTTTATGTATTTATAAACATTAATGAGGTCTCCCCTTAGTCTCCTCTTCTGCAAGCTAAAGAGACCCAGCTCCCTCAGCCTTTCCTCATAAGGGAGATGCTCCACTCCCTTAATCATCTTTGTAGCCCTACGCTGGACTCTCTCCAGCAGTTCCCTGTCCTTCTTGAACTGAGGGGCCCAGAACTGGACACAATATTCCAGATGAGGTCTCACCAGGGCAGAGTAGAGG
>VYZX01031826.1:51680-64339 GCA_013401335.1 Brachypteracias leptosomus
GCCTTCTCTGTATCTTCTGTCACCAGGGCACCCTCCCCGTTTATCAGTGGGCCTACATTGCCTCTGGTGTTAGTTTTATCTGCTATGTATTTGAAAAAGCGCTTTCTGTTGTCCTTGACCCCTCTCGCCAGGTTTAATTCTAAGGAGGCCTTAGCTTTCCTAGTTGCCTGCCTACACCCCCTGACAATAGCCTTATACTCTTCCCAAGTCGCCAGCCCCTCCTTCCAAGATCTATAAACTTTCCTCTTCCACCTAAGCTTATCCAGCAGTTCCCTGTTTAACCGAGCAGGTCTCCTGGCTCCTTTCCTTGACTTCCTACGTGTCGGGATGCTCCGATCTTGAGCTTCATAGAAGCAGTCCCTGAATGCTACCCAGCTATCTTGGGCCCCTTTACCTTCAAGCAGCTTTGCCCATGGGATTTCCCTTAGCAATTGTTTGAAGAGGTCAAAGTTGGCCCTGCTGAAGTCCAGGGTTGCAACTCTGCTTGCTATTTTGTTGCTGTTACATGAGATCCTGAACTCCACCATCTCAATTTTCCAAGACTGGATTAAACCTTGTTTTCACAGAGTCAAGAGGGGAACTATTACTTCTCTAAAATGCAAGTTTCAGTCCACAATAGTGTAATGCTTTCAGTACAGAATGGAACTGAGCTCCATTTCCTCTCTTCTACACCATTCTCTTTTTCCCTACACCTCTAAGACACAAAACAAGAAAAGCAAATCAATGCATAAAAGATCAAACAACATTTGATTATACAGAATAGTACTGAAGAAATAAATAACAAATAGTTGCTTTGTTAAAGTAGTATAAATAGAAACAGATTGTTCCTAAGAGAGTAAAATGTTTGAGATATGTACCTTGTATCTCACTGGAGTTATAGAAAAGTTGTGAATGGTGCAATTCAATGGGAGGGATCTGGGATGAGGCTTCCTGTGGTTCTGAGGCTGATCTTTGATCAGGTTGCTCTACTATTACCTTTGATCATTCAGAGTTTAGATTCAAGCCCAGAGATCACAGCCTCGGACAATATTTTATTTATATAGCCTACAATTGTGAGCCTCTCTATAGAACATTTCTATGAGGTTTATTGTTATTATTGGTGTTGTTTTTAATAAGTTTTTAAGGACAACACAAGAATTTATCTAATTTCTATAACTTCCATTCATCATTGGACAAATCCTTCAAATAATCATACTGACTCTCCATGATAGCATTAAACGGAAAGAAAGATCAGTAGTACTATTGGAGTCTAACATCTCCATCAAAAGACCACTAAATATTCTTTTAAAAATCTTCACCTTGATAGGATGATATTAAATACCTTTAACTTCAATAGAGACATGATTTCTGTCATAAAACATTTTGTTCTTATCTCATATTTTTTAGAGCCCAGAGCATTGATATTCATGCACTGTCACATGAAGTGTTAAATTACACTGAATAATCTGTTAGAAAATTTATAATAAAACAGTGAACAGTACGAGTATATTCCAAATGGGTTATAGCTTCCCTTAAAAACCCACTTGTAACAAGGTTTATAAATTGGCTGCTTAATTTGCATTTGCTTGAAGCACAGCCAAATATGTGGTTATTAAAAAACCCCACATTTCGTTTTCCTTTACTAAATGTATTTTAAACTGATTTGGCTGGTGGTTTTTAAAAGCTGAGAGAATGAAAATAGCTTTGCAGGCTTTTCTGCTGTTTTTCAATACTAATCTGATAAAAGACATACAAAACTGACTTCCCAAGTTTCTTTTACCTCTATAAGGGGAAGAGAGACCAAACTCGAGGACAGATCTTTGAAGATTCAGCTGATACCCAACAACACATGCTTCTTTAAAAGCACCAATCTTTTGCACAGTACATTCTTAAGGCCTCAGTACATAATTTCTCAAGAAGGATTGCTTACTATATTGTATCTCATAATGTACTATTTCAGTAATTCATTTTGCAATGAAACAAGTAATCTGCCAACTGTGTAAATGCAACTTGGCTTCTCCTACTGTCCATGACAAGATACTTATATGGCCTAAATTAAAGGATCCAGGTGTGCTTTTTAGCTTAAGACACAGTTGTTTTCTTTCTTGCCAACATCACAACTCCCTCCTGGGGAGAACTCTAGTGACTTCCCCATTCTTGCCTATTCCTGGACTCTGCTCTCCACAGAGGAAAACCCAAGTATGAAGTTGGATGGGACCATCATGTGCTTACTTAACATAGATCCTGAGAACAAATTATTTCAGAAATCAGTTTAAATTCTGGCTTAGTGTGTATTTATATCTACAAAATATGAACAATAGTAACCTAGAAGATTGTTTGTATAAAAAATAGATCTCAAACTTTTAAAAAAGTCACAGGTAGGAAAATCAGATTACTTGGGAGACTGAAATACATTTCAATGGTGTAACATCCAAGTCTCTAATAACTCTAAAACATTAATGGCTGTGTGGTACCTTGTGTGTAGCTGTTTGTATTAATTTTTCTCAGTAAACTGCTACAGCAAATGGTAGTAAATTAGTCACTTTCATGGCAGTTTCAACAGATGCTCCAACCAAGCGGCTGAATAAACAGAATAAATGGACATTCATTTGTAAGACAAGAGTTAAATCCCAAAGGAAGGGCTCCTGAGGCACGTTACATGGCTGTTTTCTGTGAACACAGTGTGTAGGACAACATCATTGTCATTCTTTTCTAAGCAATAAAGACTTGATTCAACACTATTTCAGTCAATGTGAATTTTGCCATTGACTTCAGTATTGCATGACCAAAACTTTAGATTCACATAGGAGTAATCAATAAAACAAAAAAAACACCCGAAGGAGATGTTCAAAGGCACAAAATACTGTTAAAAGCCTGCTTGGTGGAACTGACTTTCATCAGAGATTAGATGGCAAATTGTTACTGGACATTTTTCCCTTCTACTCTCTGAAGCATGTCCTAAATTCTGTATGCAGCCATGGACATGTATATCACATGTAACCTAACTATGCATAGAATGTCTTTTATTTTTAACTGCATTAAATAGGTCAGAAATAATTTATAATGGGGAATTATATATACATCAGCTACTCTCCTTTAATTTTCAATTCTCGTCATAGAGCACTTGTTCATCACATTCCCGGGTTATAAATTCCTGGCAGGAAGAATGTTGCATGACAGAAATGTGAACCTCTGCAAAAATCTTAGGCTAGTTGTATGCATGATTTTTCTTTTTCCCCTTTTTTATCTGCATTCCTGTTTGTACACCTACGACTTCTTTTGAAAGTAAAATTTTCTGTAGACAGCTTCAAGTTGCCTATTTGAGCTAACAGGATCTGTGTACAGTAGATGATCATATAGGAAAATAGAGATAATTCTATAGCAAATCTCTTTTGTTTGAATATGTACAGTGCATTCTGTGGAAGTAGATTTTAAATTAAAATGTAAACACATTCTCCATTATTAAAAATATTTTTGGCTAATAAAATATTTTGAAAACAGAATTCTACTAAGCTTATGTAAAAATCTACATATATATTCAGGAAAAGGTTAAAAAAAAGATATGAATATGCAAGGTAACATATTTTTATGAAAAGGAAGAAATAAATCAAATTTCATGGTGACTGCACAAGCATTTGTAGTGTGGAAATTCTTGCAGGATTCCTGGGAAGTTCCATCAAAAGAAACCTGCATTTCATGAGATACTCACCTTCCTCATTTTTTAAAAAGACCCTTGTCAAAGCATAAATTCAATGTATTATAAGAAGGGAAAAGAAAATATGTTGTGTTTCCTTTAAAATCTTACTAGCTGCGATCATAATGTTTATTTGGAAAAAAGTTTTTTATTGAAGATTTTTCAATTAATCAGTGAAGGGATTATTCTCACATACACGAGATACTTCATAAAAGCACGTCTATTAACATTAATACCTCTGTAGACTGAGCAAAATATATGTGAATAGCAGGCAAATATTTTCTTTTTGACAAAGATCAAAGAGAACCCAAGTAGGTTCATTTGAATGAATGTTTAAAACAGCTTGTCCGTGACAATCAAGATTTACTAAAAATTCACTTGAAATATCTGTAACATATAAAATAATTTCTGCAAACAGAGTCAGAATGTTTTTATCCCAAATTTTATAAAATATTGCAAATCATTACATATGCATGATTACTCTCAAACTGTTACAGAGGGGACTGATGGTTCTATGTTTTCTACTTATTACATGCCTCTATCTACTCAATAATGAACCAACTTTTAAAAAAGTTTTCTTTCCTGCTTGTAGCATCTGCATCAGATGAGCGCTGTCAAGGGCAATGCAGTATATGTGGTATATCACAGGTTTCTTAAATATCAAAATACACATTACTGGGAACATGTTCTTCCTAGAAAGCTGATCAGTGAGTATCAAGGGTGTAAAGAAAATGGCAAAAAAGATTTTCTGCTCTCTTGGAAGGGATTTGTAGACAAATATACCTTGATGCTTGAAAACTATTTTAATTTCAGGAAATATCTAAGGAATAAAGTACTAGAGCTAGATCCATACTGGTATAAGTCCATCTTTATAAGACTTAATCCTGACCAGATATGTCAAATGGAAAATATAAAATAATACCCAGTGGGAAGGCCAATCAAATCAATACTTAGTGCACCAGAAATGCAATCATAATGTATGCTTCTGCTTCTCAGAACATGCATTCAATTTTACAAAAGACCTGTACTAAGTTACTGAGATTTTCTTCAGCTTTTAGTTTAACCACTGAGGACAAGCAGTAAAGTACCACCCTTACCCTAACAGTCTCTCACTGAACTATTTTTTTTCCCAAATGATGGACTGTAAGTTTTAAAAAAAATGTTCCTTTCAAAAAAGATAGCTCATAAAACGGAAAGGCCACTTTCAGAACAATAAACAAGAGTGCTGAATGTTGAGACTCTCTGGCATTAGGTTTCAGTTCTGTGCTAATAGCATATGTTGCCCTGTAAGTAGCACAATAAGAATATAACAAAACCAAAGTGTTGCAAATAGCTGTGCAACACCTTCAGTGAGTCTCAGGGAAATAATATCTGAATGCAAGCAGTAAAACCAGCTAGAAGGTCACACCTGGATTCAGCTTTATGACAGACCTGGAGGCGAACCAAAATCAGCAATAGAATTGTCTTTGGAAACTATTAATGAGGCAGATACCAACAATTTGGAGAACAATGGGTGTTCTATTTAAAGAATTACAGTTGGATAATTTTCTAGGGCAGTTTCTAACTCACCAGGGTCAAAAGAAGACTTTTAATACAATATATATTCTTTGTTGTTTGTTTTTTGTTTTTTTTTTAATTTGTGGTCAAAAGCAGCTCTAGGTAGGCTTTGTTTAGTGGGAAGTTCAAGAAGAAACAGTTTATAGAGGTCACTGCAGCCTTCTGCAGAGGACAATGAGGAAGAGGTGCAGTCTTAGTTAGCAGGGGCAGAAATGGTAATTCACAATGAAGCAGAACAAATGAGGTGGAACAGAATAAAACAAAATTTAAGCCCAAAAATGTAAGCTCTTGAAAACTAAAAAGGTGATGCTGAACATTCCATAGAAAGCAGCTGGAGTCAAAATATTAGTGATGTGTGCTCACGGTCTTCATCGTAATGCCACTATAATGTACTTGAGATCTCTGTAGCTTCTGGGCTGTGTACAGAGGGAGGAGGGGCAATGTTTCCAAAGTAAAATCTAGAAAAGTTTCTGGATTTTACTGTCAAAGGATCTCAAATTAAAAACTGTTGAAAATATGCTGTACTTTATATAGCATTTATGTCTTGGCTGATGCTTCACAATCAGTAAATATCACTTTAATGATTTATGATATTTTGGATAATAATTTGAGAGACTTAAAAGGTATTTTTTAAGACTTTATGATTTTTTTTTCCTTGTGAAGGTGTCAATATGCACATACAGTGTTTGGTCTTATCACTGGTTAAAGTTGGAGGTATGTTACTGAAACATTTATAAGAAGTCCTCTGCTTTTTTCATATTGTAATAAAAAAACTCTCAGTTGAGTATTGAGAAAAGATTGCAGATATCAGAAAGATTGGGATTTCAGCCTGTCAGTAGTTTTGAATATGGAAAAAGGAAGAACCATAGGTCTTGTCTGAAGTTAAGATCTGTACTGCAGGTAGGATGGGGGTGTTCTTTCCTGCTCTATTCTTAGGGAGAAAGTACTTGAAAGGCAAGAGAAAAAAATCAAGTCAACTAAGAAAGCAAAATTAGGTGTGTTTAAAATCAGGACTTTTACTGCTTACATATGCAGTCATGCAACTCTTTTAAAAAAAAAAACGTTGGTACTTTATATGCAAATAAAGAGCAGATATTCCCTTAAGAGAACAGATTCTCTATGTTCTGACCCCCTCAAGGATTTATCTCTTTTTTTATGAGTAGACAAGTAGATGCCACTGCTACAGCAGCATATAGAGATTTTAGTAGAGCAATCCTGGAGTCTTTTCAAGATTTCCAGAATTTTATAGGTTTTACTCTTTTCAGCTTGCACCTATTCTGTAAAGTTTGAATAGATACTTTGTACTCAGGCCTATAGTGCATGTTTAAAAGAGACTTCTTAAAATAGATGAACAATTTGGATTCAAAGTCGAAGTGATGGAGAGGAGAAATTGCAAGTACATTTGGTAAATTATTCCTATGACTGAATACACTCTGAAACTTAACTTAGCCTGTAGTCATCCAGCTTCAGGTTCTAACCACTGGACTTCTGTTTGCTCAGTTTTAAGAAGCAGAATTATCTTTCTATATGGATTGCATTAGACTATAGTTATCTTCAATCTGTTGATTGTTATTTTAATAGACTTCACTTTTAAAAGGTATTATCCATTTTCACAGATCTCAGGTCATTATGGGAATGCAGTCCCAGAACTTGAAAGTTTTGATTCCTTGTAGGAGACTAAGCAACCTACATTAAATACTATTTCATTAATGGTAAATTATGTTATCAATGAACATAGCTGCATTTGATGCCAGACCTTTAAGAGCTGAGAACTAGAGTTCTACATGGGCGTGAAACCAGTATTACATTTGTATTTCTGATACCTTCCTAGTTTTCAGTGACCTTTCAAATGCAAACTTCCAATATTGTGGTATATTCATTTGCTAATTCCCCTAATACACTTCAAATCACATAATCCAGATTACATTATTTGCATATGTTCATTTTTTAAAATAATTTCCTTTTTTGTTCCTTAACAATAGCCAATGTATTTTTGTGAGATTTCCCTACCTTTCCAATTAGTCTTTTTGTTGAATCGTATATTGTCCACTATTCTACTAACTTACGCAAAATAAAGAAACACCTCCCAAAGTTAAAATAATAACCTTTTTAATGAAGTGAAAGCTATTAAGGTTTTTTACTGGCCCAAATTTCCCCTCCATAAAACTGAAATGACTGGTTGGATTTCTTTGTTATGTTCTGCACTTGCATTTCAAGTGTTCTGACTTCTGCTCTCAGACAATTTTTTTAGAAGTCACTTCTGAATCTGTACTTGCACTGCTTATTCCTTTCTCTCCCCTTTTCAAGATAGATTGTAAATTCTTGTTTCCTTAAGCTTTCCTCTTCATTTTTAGTATTTCCTCCCAGAATTTACCCTACAAGGACAAAAATTTTACTTTTCTTCCTGAGGTAGACTCCTACTGAGCAGCAGGAAACATTATGAAAGTTGTGTATGTAGGGTTTGGTCAGACTATAAATCTCTCAAAAGTTGCTTTTTGAAACAGCTATCTTTCAATACTTTTGATTCATTTGTACTCTAGAAACAGAATCACACAGAAACACAGATTTGCTATGGTTGGAAAAGACCTTTAAGATCAACAAGTCCAACTGCTGTTTAACGCTAGCAGACCCACTTCTACACCATATCCTTGGGCACCCTATCTAGGCAATTTTTACATACATCCAGGGCTGGTGATTCAACCACTTCATTGGGCAGCTTGTTCCAGTCTTTGATAACCCTTTTGGTGTAGAAGTTATTCCTAATGTCTAACCTAAACCTTCCCTCGCAGCTAAACTGAGTAAGTGTGGTCTGGATGATCGGGTAGTGAGGTGGATTGTGAACTGGCTGCAGAAAAGAAGCCAGAAAGTTGTGGTCAATGGGACAGAGTCTAGTTGGAGGTCTGTATTGAGTGGAGTCCCCCAAGGGTCAGTACTGGGACCAGTACTATTCAATATATTCATCAACGACTTGAATGAGGGAATTGAGTNGAGTCTCCTTCTCTGGAGAGGTTTAAAGCCCACCTGGACATGTTCCTGTGCAACTTGGTCTAGGTGATCCCGCTCCGGTGGGGGGGTTGGACTAGATGGTCTTTCGAAGTCCCTTCCAATCCCTAACATTCTGTGATTCTGTGATAACTTGATGCCATTTCCTTTTGTCCTATCAGTTACGACTTGTTAGAAGAGACCAACACGCACCTCCCTACAACTTCCTTTCCAGTAGTTGTAGAGCCTTCCTACCCTCAAGCAGATCAACACTCTCACGTAACTTGGTGTCATCCACAAACTTACTCAGGGTGCTCTCAATCTTCTTGTCAAGATCATTGATAAAGCTATTAAACAAGAGTGGCCCCAGCACTGATCCCTGGGGAACATCACTTGTGACAGGCCACCAACTGGATTTAACTCCATTCACCACAACTCTCTGGGCCTGGCTGTCCAGCCAGTGTTTGATCCAGCAGAGCATACACCCACCTAGGCCTAGGCAGATAGTTTTTTCATAAGAATGCTCTGGGGAAGAGTATTGAAGTCTTTACTGAAGTCCAGGTAAATGACAACCACAGCCTTTGGAAAAACATGTCTGCTTTAGAAGTCTACACTGACACTTGAAAAAGTTTCAAAGAAAAAATTCTAAGTTATTTACTCTCCATGCTTCACTGAGGGACATATGTCTTAGGTTTTACTCTTTAGTACCATTGGGAAATGAATAATTTTCAAAGAGCCAACATTCTCAGGTCACAATGAATTCACTTCAAAGCTGTGAGTACTTCTATCCCTGTAGTCTCTGACTTATCTAGTAGAAATTATGTGGGGTTTTTTGTATAAAGATGTTATCCACGTGACGTGAAAATTCAATGACATTTGTAGTCCTACAGGTCACGAGTGTTTTCTTGCTCAGCCTTATTATTGACACTCTTAATTTCACTGAACTCTATTTCCTCAAAAGGTATGCAGTAATAGGAATAACCTGGGGCTATTCTAGGATAGCTTTACATGAAGAAAGCTGTCTCTGTAACATGCTGAAGAGATATTCCCTTGTTGTTTGGGTCTCTGATGTTTTACAGAAAGAGGCAGAGTTTTCCTATATATATCTGGGTCAGTAACTGCACTTGTTTTCCCCAATGAGATTTGGTTTTCCAGTCACTTTAACTCCTAGCACACGCTGTATTAAAGGCTGATATTTTCTTTGAGCAGGAGCAGCCTCAGTACCGGGGAATCTTTATTGCCCAAAGAGGCAAAAAGAAGATAGAAGTAATCATGGACTGATCAAACTGTAATATAACAAGACTCAACAGATGCCAACTCTGATTTTTAAGACTGAAAGTGATTATGCTATCTGTAAATGTGGACAAAGAAGATGGGAACAGCAAATCCATCATGAAAAGATGGCAAGTGGGACTCTATTAATAAAGGAAAATACAGTGACCAATGTAACAGATCAAAGAATACTGATAGGAAAAATATTCCTTCAAACTGGAATTTCACAGAATTTCTAGTCAGATTTTATCAGTATACACAAAATTCTTTCTCCAGTAGGACAAAAATACTTGAAAAAACACATCAGGTGACACTTGTGGGCAGCACATCTCTAAATACAGCACTAGCTTAAGGCAAAAATATTACGACTTTCTGTGACAGCTACATGCACTCCATATTGTAGCAGCTACCTGCATAACATTTGAAAAGCATTTATTTTACTCTCATTTTGCTATCACTTATTTAAATTTTTAATAAATGGACATGCTACCTTCTACAGCACTCTGCATGCACGGAAACCTAGGATGGCACAAAGTTGGGGACTGAGAGCAAAGAATCACAATCCATTAGATGATTACTGGTAAAGTTGTGACATGTCACATCAGGAGAGAGAAATCACAATAGCAATCACAATTTCAGCTAAGCAAACTAATATGCAGTGGGAACAGATATTTTACATGGAGCTGGTAGTAACGGAAGAAGTCATTAATGCATTTGGAACACAATTTCTAGGCCATTTGATTTTGACAGCATTCTTCGTATTGTCATGAACAAGTCTGGGATTGATGTCTTGGAATTAACCCCTTGGAATGGGACAAGATCTGTAGCTGCAGTTATGATAACCATTGTCTTTATCAATGGTTCCTAATATTCAAAAGTAACTGCTCTTTGCCTCAGCTGCCATTGTGCTCTGATTGCCATTGCTGACCTGCATAGAAGATCCCATGAAGCACTGAAAACATGAAACAAAAAAACCCAAAAGATAGGTCTGTTTTTCCCCTTAATTTTTCCACATTTGCTTTAACTTTCCCACCCTCTGTTCAGGTGTGTAGTAGGAAAGACCCAGACCAGCCTCTGCACTCTAGGCATTGCTCTGCCATCTCCTTACAGGTGCTGCCACCTGCCTTTCTCAAACTACAACTGTCTACCACATTGGCCATTACTGTGTCTTTCTCCTTGCATTTCTTCTTAGCCAAATTTACAATGTTAGACCGAAGCATTGTTAAGGATCGTCTTTTCATTGTTTTCATACACAGCCCTCCACAAGGTGGTCCTGATTTAAGTTGTGAAGCTACACTGACCATGAATAAATAATAATAGTATGAATTTCTTAAAGTTGTTTTATAGATGTCTTTTGCAATGTTAGTGTCCTCAAGGCTAGTAGCCTGCCTTAATTCCTGTCACAATGAAGTCTACCAGTGAAAAATGGATACCTGCTAATTGCTTCATGAGAGGAGGCTTGGAGGCACAGCATCTCCAGAAGATGTGAATGAGTGCCTCTCCATGGAGAAGAATCACATACGTACTGCAGCCTACCCAAGGCTTACCCTGACCATCTTCCTCAGCAGCTGCAGTCCCAAAGCAGGTCAGTCTAAGATTCAAACCTTTTATTTCAGAACAGCTTTACTACACGTTTACCAGATTTTCAGTTTATAAGATTGCATTTGTTACAATGGTTTCCCCTCTTTAAGTCATTAGGTCTATGTGCTGAAATGACAATCCAGTCAGTCTATCATCTAGATAACATTCAGAATTAAAGATAAAGTATGTCATAAATCTGTGTGTGCAGACAAATGTATGCATGGAGACTGTGTGTATAGGTAGGTACACACAAACATTCATACAAAAATAGCCTTAATCTGAATCCTGTTTATTTAGTGATGCAAGTTTCACAATTTGCTGTGATATTTAATTTTAATTCTCAGTTACAATCATGTATGGAATAAATAAAATATATTAACTACTTATCATGAGTGCCACCTTGATTTGAATCAAAACCAAAGGTACAATGAAAATGAAACCTTAAGATTAGTTTTGAACTTAGAAGACTTATGTATGGTGCTGCAACTGAAAAAATATAAAGGGAACCTTTATACTATTCAGAAAGACAGATAAATAGACACATTTTTTTTGCATCTACTCCTTTAGTAACAGTTTTGTATCTGAAGCAGAAATTGGAAATGGAGATTCCTTACATTTAATGTTACAAAAAGCTCGTGTGTATATTTTTAATATCCTCTCTAATCTTATGCGTTTTAAATTAAGTACAAAATGCCTTTACACTCTTCTTCAAACATTAAAGAAAAAAAGGGGTTAAATGTCTATAATATTGTTTAGAGTGTATCAAGTCCAGAAGCAGAACTTCAATGAGTAAGAAAAAGACATATATCTCACTTTTGGTTTATGCTACTTATTTAAGTGTTTTATTGCGAAGTAGTGAGGAAATATAAATCCCAAGATTTATCCTACATGTATTGGAAATTATATACTAAATATCTTTTATTATTGTTTATTAAGTGCCACTAAAAATGCCTTCAATTTTGAAATAGAAGATGTGTTAAATGCAATGGACTGAAAATGTAGTACTTCTCTACTATTTAACACAGCTGCTGCCAATATCCCTTATATTTAAGAACAACAGTTGCATAGATGAAATTTATCCTCCAAAAAGCCTTTGAGTGATATGAATAAGAGCAATATCAAAATAACTCAAATAATTTTGCTTGTCTGTTAAGACTTTTGCAGTTGTTAATTAGCCAAGAGATATTAATGGAACTTCTATGTATACAGTACTGGTATCTAACATAGTAGAGACTATTTTATTGAAATATTTTAATGATTAGCATCGTAAAATTAAAGATGGTCTTAAAACCAAAAAATATTGCAACAGACACCCTAATAATCGCAAATTTGATTCTTACTATGATTCATTCTTTTGTTCTTTTGGGGTTTTTTTGTTCTTTTNAAATGCATAGATTCACAATAACTCTCAACTACTCAAAGAAATCTAAAGTTAATATCTTTGGCTTACATAAAAAAGATAACATCTGATGCCTATGGATCATTCATGTTTCAGAAAATAAAAAACTCCTTTTCAAAGACAGGAACAGTTTGCAGCATCCATCTAAAAGCATTGACCTACAGTTATTTTCTTAATGAAAAAAATTAAAAGAAA
>VYZX01031826.1:77241-91366 GCA_013401335.1 Brachypteracias leptosomus
GAGAGACATGACACCAACAAGAGTGAAACATATAATGTCCTATATCTACTTATAGGGAATCCTGGAAGACCAGTCTCTGCTTTTGACACTGGAGTGTCTTCTCCAGCTGGAAATGAATGAAATCATGTGTGGTTGAACCCTGCTCTGAATCTTTCCAGCTACAGACACTGGTCTGCTAACTCAGGCACACATTATGAATTGCACTGTGTCCTCAATTACACCGGGTAACTTTCACAAGATTCAGAGAAGCTACAATATATGGATATGATGGAAGCTTGAACCTTCCACTTTGCAATTCAGAATGATGGCTTTACATAAAGGGGTACTCTGCTGTTTTGTCCCAAGTCCCAAAGTTTGACATGGACTCTAGAGAGGTTTGATACTTTCCCAGCTTTAACTCTCTCCTCATTATTTACACTGTCTTATATAACCCTTAAGTGAAACTTGACTGATTCTATTGTGTTCCCAGTTCCAAAACCAAATAATACAGTTATGAATGCCTGATAGCTCTTCTCCTTTTTTTCTTTTCTTCCAAAAAAAAAAAAAGAACTGTACACAGTAAGTACAGGTCCCTTTAGACTGGTAGCAATAAAATAAAGCTTTCTGTTCCTGCATCTGAGGAACATTTAGCTATTATTTTAAACCAGGTATAATAAGATACTCCTCTCTGAAATGTCTGAAAAAACAGCTACACTTCAGGGTCAGTTAGATATTGTATATGATAGATTCTACAGTGAAAAAAACACATCTTCGTTTCTGCTTTAGCAAGTGGAAAAATGATAAATCAACTCAGATGAATGCCATTCTGCCTCCTTTCATGTGATTTACACACTCAATAAACTCCAAGTTTGTTCCTGCTATCTTAGATCATCTTCTTTCCTAATCCATCTCAGTTCTTGTAAAGTTTGTTCTTGGCTAGTTTCCTTTTGGTTTTAAGCAGTTGTAATGTTTCGTTTTGTTTTGGTTTCCTTTGGTTTCCCTAAGTTCTGGATTCTTTTCATATCATCTTTAATTTGATTTTAGCCAGATTTTATCTAGCCCTGACAGGTTTTCATTTGTTCTGCTACATGCTTTGGTTGCTCGTTTGGCTTAGACTTTTCATTATCTTTTATTTCATCTTGTTGAGGTTGTCACCATCCAGAAACAATACTTCTTAGCTACTTTCATGTTATTTCTAAATATGTATTTAACAATTGAGACAGTTTTAAGAGATGTTCTGCTTCAAAATTCCGAGACTATGGGACTAAACCACACTTCCTTTACATTAAAAAGAGTTAAAGGTTTGTGTCCCAAATTAATTTTCAAATATAATATTCCAATGAGCAAGATTCTTCTAAAAAACTCCAGGGTTTATGTTAACATAATTCAGAATGCAAGTGATGTGCAAAGAGGTGGTCTGCATTTTCCTGATCAGTAAACTATTTCTTAGTAATTCAATTTATGAGCCATATTACCAGAAAAGCTTCCTTTTATTTCACCTTACAGTAATCCTTCCAATGATCATGATTCTTAATATTTTGTGCAGAATACAAATGTTACTGTTAACAGATTTTCTTAAATATAGCAGAAACACAGTCCTGTACTTAGAAACATATTCATTTAATATAAAATTGTAGAAAAATGGCTATCAAATTTACAATAACAATTTTTATCTGTGCTAGTTAGTAGCACACTAAGAATTTCATTAGCCTAGGTCATTGAAACAATCCCAGTGTGTATAAAATTCAAATTTCAAAATTTAATAGTTTTTATCTGATTGGTAAATTTTTAATCCTAGTGAAAAAGTGTCATAAAGTCATTAAATAATAGAAAAGTTTTCTTGTTTGTTGTTGTTAAATCTGAAATAAGTCTTGATGTCTGTAGCAAGAACCAGTTTCCATCACTTAAGAGTTGGTAGATCTTACAGGATACTGCAAATATGAAAGAGTGGACAAATACCAGATGTGGATCAAAACCAAATCTATTGAATTTGAAAAAATATTTAGGCTTTTAATAGACTAGCAAGTGTTCAGTTGTGGATTTGATAAAAAATGTTCGCACATATCATCTCTGGAGAAACAAAGTGATGAATATTGGTAAGTTTTCATGAGAGATTTTCAATCAGATAGAAAATCAGCTTGTTCTATCAATCTATCTTGATTCTGCTTAAGTAGAAAAATCATTCCACTTCAATATAGAAGGTTGTTTTTAATGGGAATTACATCCACTGTGTCAAATTCTGCAAACAGACGATATGCATTTTAATTTGATTAGAGTGACATGCAATTCAATGCTTCCCTGTTTTCTTTTTTACATTTCTTTTAATTACCACACTGATGAGACACCTCAGCATGCTAAATTTAATGGGACGAACCTTCAGAACAGAAGCCATTCTTGCATAACCAAAGAACATTGCAAAAATACACTTCAAATTCCTGTATGTTGATTCTGTATAAGGGCTCAGAAGTACATGAACACCTTAGTTTTTTTCAGACATAACCATTTGAAGAAACCATTTATCATCATCACCATTTCACTATAAGATCCTATTTTAAAGTTTTTATACATTTATTGAAACAAGTTTAACACATGTTCAAAATGCATTTTCAGTTCACTCTAGTGTTTGTTGTCTCACTCTGTCTAGAAAACAGAACAGGGAGAGCTTGAGAAAAAACCTCTTGTGAACAAATGAGGCACTTAAAATGTCAATTCAGGGCTTTCAGCAATGCAAACTGATGATGTTTTATGATACAGCCAATGAACAGCTACTGCTTCAACCTTTCATTTCAGGCTAATGCTTTTATAACAACAATCAAGCAAAAGCTGAAAATGTTCCGCTTTCTTTACTTATTGTATGGGATCTTTCTTTCACAGCATGCAGGACTCAAGAAAATGTTAGTCATAATCAATGAATGTAATGGCTGGCTTGAGAGGGAGAATAAGGTCTTTAACAGAGCCAAAAAGTAGAAGAAGAAGATTGATTTTTGGAGGGATGAAAAAAGCTGTATTATATCAATTCACTGTCAGACCATGCTAAAGATTCTAACAGTATCGGCACACATAAAACAGCATCCTCTGAGTTACAGGGTTCTGCTCTGTGCAAAATAATAATGTGTCTCTGACTTCACAATAGCTCCTTCTTTTGGGGTTTTTTGATTTTCTTTTTAGGGCTCATGTGCCCTATGTGGGGTGGCAGGGTAGAGAAAGACATAACAAGAAGTTCTTACATCAAAATTCTTAATGCATCTAGTCTAATGTCTTAATTAGATTGGTGAATGGCTAGAGATGAAGTACCTTTTCTTACTCTAAATGAGGCTGCATACCTGTGGTGGGATTATTTACATTTTAAGTCAGCTGAATTCATATATTCAGCTTTTAGAATGTGGCAGATATACAGCAACTTCTCTAAATGTTACAATTAAATCAAAGACAATTTGAGTCAATGGTATCCTATATAGAAACAGGATATTTTCTCTATGATTATAGAACAGGAAATTCTTTGGTTTTGCTTCAAGCTTAAATAAGTTTTTAAACAAGTCTTGTATTACAATACAATAACGCTATGTAGCATTTAGCACCCAAAGCTCTACTGTTTCACTGGAAAGCTTTAAATATGCTAAATATGTTGTTTACCCATTTGAGAAAAGGATATAAAATATTTGAAAATCATTTTGCTTTGTAAGCAGACTGTTTTTATCTGGCAAACATTCCTGGGTCCTTGGTAAAGGCGAGCAGAAGAAATGCAAGATCATGTCAAACATACGATGAAATCAAATTGATCCAACTTTAATCTAAACCACACAGAGTTTAAACTACAATTGACATTTTCAGTGACTTCCAGTAAATGCAAACGTAAATCCACATGAAAAACTGAGGTCGGGTTAACTGATATTAAAATTATTGCAGAAAACATTATACTTTCTCCAAGCTGTTCTGTGGACCAGAAAACCAAAATACATGGAAATATTTGTTTTCAGAGCTTAATATGGTTTTCACCAACACTCTACAGCTAAATATTTTGAACAGCAGTCAAAATATTGCAGATGTGACCAAATGGGATGATGAGGTGTTGGAAATCAATACACTGGATGGGAAGGTCCAGTGTAGAAATATAGTCCTGTCAAGTGGATTTTTGATAAATTTTCTCACAGTTACATCCTTTCCTACAGAACAGTGACACAAACTCCACACTATTCTGACCTCAACAAAACATATGATGATTATGTTAAAATAGATTAACATTTTTAAAGAGGTTAGCCAGACACAGGTCTATTGAACAGCCCTCATTCAGACTAATAATCATAGAATCATAGAATACCAGAATGAAAGGGACCTCAAGGATCATCTGGTCCAAACTTCCTTGGAAAAAGCACACTCTAGACAAGATGACCCAGCACTCTGACTAGCTAAATTAAGAAATGTTAGTGAAATAATTTTTTATATGTTAGTAGAGGAATTGCTTCTGAATAACATCAGATTAATAACCTTTGAAACACTTGGCTTTGGGGGAGGGGAAATAGTGTTATGTTTCTTATAAGTTATCATACAAAAAACATATAGTGAGGCTTAAGAACACACCATTTTTTATTAATGGGTTCAAGATGAAGAAAATGGTTAAATTGTCAGCTGTTGTTAATTAGAGGTTATTATAAGACTTAGTTGCCTGCATTCGTGGATGACTAAGTTTCACGATGTGGGAGGTTCTACGTTATGCAGCATAAATCCAGGAAAATCATCAAAATTATTTTAATTTAAAGTAACTGAACATTTGGCTCACAATTCTTAATTTTCCAATTCAGTGAGCTTAATAGCCTAATCTTTCAAACAGAGGGATAGGTTTGATCTGCAAATGGTATCTCTGGCTAAACATATGACTAATCATCACATTTCACTGTCCAATCTTTTCTCTTTTGGTAAAAACATCTTATTGGAAGTAGTCTTCAAGTTTTCAATGAAGTCAGTATTTCCAAGGATGGCTGCATTAGAATATATGAATGTGACTGCTGAAAAACAGGTTTCTAAATTTAAAAGAAGCAGCTTCTAAGAGTTCCTTTAGTAACTGTACCTAGAAAGTGATATATGCTTAAACCACGATTGTAAGATCTGTCTTGAGATAATAACAAATGTGGAGCATCACATGTTAAGCAAAATAAAATACTGCAAAGGAAAGTAGAATTAAATTGTTACAGCAAAAAATACAGCTTTAAAAGTTCCTTTCATAATGTAGGCATATTTTCTTGTTTTGCAAAGACATACATTATTTAAAATTCTTTTTAACATTTTAAAAGAAATCAGTCCTACTGAAGCATTATCATCACAGCTTATTATACATTGAGATTGCTCCATTCCACCTAAACAAAAATGTCACTGCGTTTTAATGTCTTTCCTCACTAGGAGTCTTGGCAGCATTTCCTAATAATCCAATTAGAAAGTATAGTGATTTAAAACATATCAGAATTTGTTTACAAAGGCACCATTAAAAAAAATAATCCCAACCATCTGAACAGGAGAAGTATTCAGTCTCTCCCAGGAAATGTTAAGTAATTTACACAAATGGATACTTTACTAATTAAGAATTATCTTTGGTTTTATATGCAATGTGACTTGTATCAGACAAGTATCAGTGTCAGTGATACATTAAGAAAATATACTTCTTCCAAAGCTGATTCTACATATCAGTTGAACATAATCTGTAAAAAACTGGAAGACACCTATGCTGAATTTGGATCATGCTATCTATTGTGTAAATGTTCTGTATGATAACTAACACAAAGAAACTAACAAAATAAAGGTGGAATAGGCCCATCTAATCTCTTATTTTAAAGTGATCAATGTTGATGAATGAAGAAACTCCATTCATAGAATAGAATCATAGAATTGCTCAGGCTGGAAAAGACATTCAAGATCATCGAGTCCAACCTCAACCTAACCTCACTACCCTAACTCTAACAACCCGCTGCCAAACCATGTCCCCAGCACCACATCCAGATGATTTTTAAACACATTCAGGGGTGGTGACTCAACCACTTCCCTGGGGAGCCCTTCCAGTGCTTAACTACCCTTTCTGTAAAGAATTTTTTCCTGATATTCAACCTAAACCTCCCCTGGTGCAACTTGAGGCCATTTCCCCTTGTCCTGTCACCTGTCACCAGTGAGAAGACACTAACCCTCTCTCACTACAACCACATTTCAGGTATTTATAGAGTGCAACAGGGTCTCCCCTCAGCCTCCTCTTCCTCAGGCTAACAGCCCCCGCTCCTCCAGTTGCTCCTCATAGGGCATGTTCTCCGAACCCTTCATCAGCCTTGTTGCCCTTCTTTGAGCCTGCTCCAGCACCTCCATGTCCTTTCTGTATTGAGATGCCCAAAACTGAACACAGTACTCGAGGTGGGGCCTCACCAGTGCCGAGTACAGGGGCAGGATCACTTCCCTAGTTCTGCTCATCACACAATTTCTGACACAGGCCAGGATGCCATTGTCCTGCTTGGCCACCTGAACACACTGCTGGCTCATATTCAGCCAGTCCTTTTCTGTCAGGCAGCTCTGCAGCTACTTCTCCCCAAGCATGTAGCGTCACCCGGGGTTGTTGTAACCAAAATCCAGGACCTGACACTTAGCCCTCTTGAAACTCACACAATTTGCCTCAACCCATTGATTCAGACTGTCTAGGTCCCTCTGTAGAGCCTTACTACCCTCTGGCTTCAAATGGATGTAAGATTCAAAAGGTGATTCGCTATTTATGTGTTAAGTGGTAATGTATTTGAAAGGAAGACATAAATTGCAAATTTAAAATACTCTAAATCAACACCCAATCATAACCAAAATGATAACATTCTTTCCTTAAATTTTGAATTCTTTACATTGACAGATTGCAGATCACTATAGAGATTTATCACCAAGTATTAATAATTTCCTATCCAGATTAGCAATTAATTGCACTCCAGTAAGCCTCAAAATCTGGAATGTGAGGCATCTGTGCTCTGAACATGCTAGTAAGAACCTAGGGGAAATCAGCCAAAAAGAAAATAAGGGTGAAAGGTGATTTCCCTCCAGATTGTATGCAATTGACCAATGGCTTTTTTGTTTGGACACAATTTGTGATGTCTTTTTTATGATGTGACCAGGCTGGATGGGGTATTGAGCAACCTGGTCTAGTGGGACATGTCCCTGTCATGGCAGGGGGTTTGGAACTAGATGATCTTTGAGGTCTTTTCCAACCCAAACCATTTTATGATTTGTCTGGAACCTGCACAATCAGCAGCAAACATGGCCTTTTTTTGTCTTTCCTTTTTTTCTCTCACTAATATTTTGCAAATAACTGCTTTTGTTATGCTTATCATGTTTTGACCATTACAGTTGTCTTAATAAATTCCTTATCTCTATCTTTCACTCCCTCTTATTCTGTTGCTGTTCACTAGATGCTTTTGCTCCTTTCTTGTCTAGGAATTTTGAATGGAAAATATTTTTTATAGCCAAATATGTAAAAATTGTAATAATTTTCCTCTATTTTCTATAGGACATCACAAAACAAACCAACAAACCCCACCCCAAACCTCAAGCATTGTAAGTTTATTCCAAGCTGGGAATATGCATGAAATGGAATTTCCACATGCATCCATTTCACATCCGTCCACATTTCCTTATCCATCCATTTTGATATTCATAGAGAATCAAACAAAGCAGTATGTTCAGTAAAACTCTACATAACATTGGTCTCAAGTACCAGATGTTAAAGTTTAAGCATGACAATCTATGGAGAAGCAGAGAAACCATGTGAGTGTGAGGGGAAGCTGTTGAACGTTTTGAGAAAGGGAGGAACACTGATAAGGTTCTGGAGAGGATGGGATGAGGCAGAAATCTATTTTTGTTATCAAGGATTTAGTTAAATTTTGCCAAAACAATCTGACCCAAAGCATTTTGCTTTCAGCAGTTCAGATCAACAGGGAGTAGTGTTTTGAAAAAGCCTATTTCAGTTAAATACAATTCACATCTGCCTGCATAACTACACAAATAAAGCTGTTTTTTTCCTTGAGCGTCTTCCTATATTTTAGTTTCTTTTGTTTAACCCCTCTGAGCCCCTGAAGGTGCGAGGACTCACAGCTTGTGTGTGACTCAAAAGGCCCAGAGGACCTGAACATTACATGAAGTGCAGGCTAAGGCCTGAATTTGAGTATGCTCAAAAAACCACAAACCAAACACTTAGCATCCCAGGCAAGTATTTCCAAGGAAGTCAACCTGGGTTTCAGCTGGTTATGCAGATTCTTCAGTCAGATTCCCTGAAACTCTCCCTGTGACTCTTGTGTGGCTTTGTTAAATAATAGCGGTCTCTCTGGCAACATTTCTTCCTGATTTCCCTTCCTTCCTCCTCAACAAACACTTTTTTTTTCTAAAAAAGGAAACGTCCTAATTTCCCAAAGACCACACTTTAATGCATAAAAATTTGACAAAACAAAGTTTGCTTTTACAATCTGCCTGAATTCCACCTACGGCAAAGAGATTATGAGACAGCATCTGTGACGGATGAGTAATGGAACAAACCCAGTATCACAAGGGTTTATAAGACAAGACAGCGGGAGTGACCTTCAGCTATGGCACTTTGTTCTAGGGAAAAACTTAAAAAGAATAAAATCTTTATAAACTTAAATCTCTAGCCTCTTGCTCTGACCACCACTTTAGTCTCACAGCTAAGTCTACAGTGCCATCTGCTGACACTGTGCTCCTTTGCAACTCTCAAAGTTTCTCCAGAAGCAAGTTCCTCTGGACTTTGTGCCTGTGGTTGTTGATGTAATCAGAAATTTCTTGTCAGAATTCCAATTGTGATTAATTCCACTTTCTTTTCCAAATTTTGTCTTGTTCTTTGTGGGTATATGGAGGGTATCTCTACAAGTAGAAATACTTGTTTGAATTTCCCTAATACATTACAAATTAAGGTGTTCAGAGAATTCTAGTTCTTCCTAGTATATTCAAATGAGAAAAAAAAACAAACCAAAAACTGCTATATGAAAATCTTGGAGTTATATTATAAACTAAAATAGGTATTTATTTTATAGTAGGGGAAAAGTAATTCACTATAATAGCCAGCTGTTGGTCCAATATGACCGGTTGCTTAGGTTGGGAGGAATATGTCCAAATTTTGCCCTGGGGTTGTAATTTGACATTACAATTGTTTTCTCTGATCTGCTGCTTTTGAGTTGAGGTACTTCTTGTCTATCTGGAAATCCTTTACACCCAAGGAATATCTTGGCTTTTAATAAGACTACAGTTGAAGAGGTCTATCCTCATAAGGTGGCACCTAAAAGTGCGAAAGCATAAAATACAAACATTATATTTTCCAGCATGAAAAAATTGGACAACGTATACTGGAAAAAAGAGATGCAGCGAGTAGTTGTCTGACAAACATTAGGACAAACATAGTAGAGATATTTTTGGTTCAAACTCTGAGGTAGCTCACCAGAATTTTTGAACAGATCTGGCAAGTCCTTGAGCTTGTTTGGAGGTTCTAGCAGGGGAGCAAAGCTACCATAAACCCTTGACCGATGAACTGTATGTCTCTGTTGAGGAAGGTTGTCCTCTTTGACTGAGCATGCAGCTTTGGGAGAGACACACATGGAGCGGTGAGGGGGACACCCGCCCAGCCAGCCAGATCAGTGGAATCAACTCTGGTGATCGATAGGGTGACAGATGTTGCAGCGAGATCTCCCTTGTAATGGGGGACTCCCTGTTAAAGGTCACAGAAGCACCCATCTCCTGACCTGACAGGGAGTCACGTGAGGTATGCTGCCTGACTGGAGAAAAGATACATGATGTTGCCAAGAGGGTGCCACAACTTGTTCAAAGCATGGATAACTATCCACTACTACTCTTTCATATAGGCATGAATGACACCATAAGCTCAAACTTGGGCAGAATCAAGAAAGACTATAGGGCCCTCGGGGAGAAAGTGAAGAACTTTGGTGCTCAAATTATCTTTTCCTCCATATCACCAGTTCAAGGATTGGGAGCTGACAGGAATAGACACATAATGCAGATCAGCTTCTGGCCGCATGGCTGGTGTTGCTGCCAGGGTTTTGGCTTTTATGATAATGGGACCTTCTATGAGGACTACAACCTGCTAGAAAGGGGTGGAATCCACCTGTCTAAAAGAGGCAGGGCAATCTTTGGCAGCAGGACAGCCAACTTGGTGAGGTAGATTTTAAACTGAGATGGGGGGAGGGATGCCAAATGGCAATACCCATGCCACCATCACCACTACAACTAATTGGAAAATAAATCAGGCCAATCAGGGTAGTGAAAAATGTGCCTCAGCTGTCTCCCTAAATGAAAATCAAAAGATTGGCCACCTAAAGTGTATGTATAGCAATGCATGTAGCCTCGGAAATAAACAGAAAGAACTGGAGCTCCATGCACAGTAGGAAAGTTATGATATCATAGGAATAACTGAAACATGGTGGAGCAACTCACATGACTGGGTGATCGGGATTGATGGCTATAGGCTATTCTGTAAAGACAAGCAGGGTAGAAGAGGAGGAGGAGTCTCACTCTATATTAAGCAAAACCTTGAATGTATGGAAGTCAACTATGGTAATTGTGGAAACCCTATTGAATGCCTCTGGATCAAAACCAGAGGGGTTGTGTCCAAGTGAGACCTTACGGTAGGCATCTGTTACCAACCCTCAAACTAAGACAATGAGATCAATGAAGCGATAATTAGGTCAACTAGCAAGCTTCAGGTCAACAAAACCTTGTTCTTATGGGAGACTTTAACTACCCAGACATCTGCTGGAAGAACAACACAGCAGTTCATCTGTCATCCAGCAAGTTCCTAGAATGCTTAGAGGACTCCTTCCTCATGTGGAGTTTGAGATAATGCTGAGGACGCTGAAGGTTAGTTCCAAGACAAAGAGTTTAGACATTAGAAGAGTGAACTTTAACTCGCTCAGGGCTCAGTTAGCAGAAATCCTGTGGGAAGCTTCCATGGAAGATAAAGGAGCTAATGAGTGCTGGGAGTTTTTCAAGGACACTCTCCTAGACACACAAAGCAAATTCATTCCCTCTATTGGCAAGGGAATAGTAGGTGGAGTAAGAGACTCCCTTGGCTCAATCATGAGCTTATAGGACTGCTCAGAAACAAAGGAAAACGTACCAGAGATGGAAAAATGGTACATTACCTGTTGAAAATTACGAGGACATTACCAGGGTATGCAGAGATGTAGTCAGGAAAGCAAAAGCCCAGCTTGAACTGAAACTGGCCAGAGATACCAGAAACTTCAGACACTTTACCAACAAGCAGAGGCAGAAGGAGAGTATCAGCTCACTATTAAACAAGAGAGATGAACTAGTCACCAACAGTTCTGAAAAGGTAGAGGTCCTCAATACCTTCTTCACCTCTGTCTTTACTAGCACTGTCAGGTCCCAGGCCATGGGAACAAAAATCCAGATTGATGTAGATGCAGACCCACCATCAGTGAAGGAAGAGTTGATGTGTCAACTGCTACAGGAGCTTGACTCATACAAATCGATAGGCCTGGATGCCATGCACCCAAGGGTGTTAAGAGAGCTGGCTGATGTCGTTGAGAGCCTGCTCTCCATAATCTTCAAGAAGTCATGGAGATCGGGAGACGTGCCTGAAGACTGGAAGAGGGCTAATGTCACCCCTATCCACAAGAAGTGTCCCGAGGAGGGCCCAGGTAATTATAGACCCATTAGCTTCCTGTCAATCCCTGGGAAAGTCATGCAACAAATTCTCCTGGGAACCACCACAAGTAAACTGAAGCATGTGGTTGGGCAAAGCCAACATGGATTCATCAGGGGCAAATTCTGCTTAGCAAACCTGGTCGTGTTCTATGNAGGGAGTCACGTGAGGTATGCTGCCTGACTGGAGAAAAGATACATGATGTTGCCAAGAGGGTGCCACAACTTGTTCAAAGCATGGATAACTATCCACTACTACTCTTTCATATAGGCATGAATGACACCATAAGCTCAAACTTGGGCAGAATCAAGAAAGACTATAGGGCCCTCGGGGAGAAAGTGAAGAACTTTGGTGCTCAAATTATCTTTTCCTCCATATCACCAGTTCAAGGATTGGGAGCTGACAGGAATAGACACATAATGCAGATCAGCTTCTGGCCGCATGGCTGGTGTTGCTGCCAGGGTTTTGGCTTTTATGATAATGGGACCTTCTATGAGGACTACAACCTGCTAGAAAGGGGTGGAATCCACCTGTCTAAAAGAGGCAGGGCAATCTTTGGCAGCAGGACAGCCAACTTGGTGAGGTAGATTTTAAACTGAGATGGGGGGAGGGATGCCAAATGGCAATACCCATGCCACCATCACCACTACAACTAATTGGAAAATAAATCAGGCCAATCAGGGTAGTGAAAAATGTGCCTCAGCTGTCTCCCTAAATGAAAATCAAAAGATTGGCCACCTAAAGTGTATGTATAGCAATGCATGTAGCCTCGGAAATAAACAGAAAGAACTGGAGCTCCATGCACAGTAGGAAAGTTATGATATCATAGGAATAACTGAAACATGGTGGAGCAACTCACATGACTGGGTGATCGGGATTGATGGCTATAGGCTATTCTGTAAAGACAAGCAGGGTAGAAGAGGAGGAGGAGTCTCACTCTATATTAAGCAAAACCTTGAATGTATGGAAGTCAACTATGGTAATTGTGGAAACCCTATTGAATGCCTCTGGATCAAAACCAGAGGGGTTGTGTCCAAGTGAGACCTTACGGTAGGCATCTGTTACCAACCCTCAAACTAAGACAATGAGATCAATGAAGCGATAATTAGGTCAACTAGCAAGCTTCAGGTCAACAAAACCTTGTTCTTATGGGAGACTTTAACTACCCAGACATCTGCTGGAAGAACAACACAGCAGTTCATCTGTCATCCAGCAAGTTCCTAGAATGCTTAGAGGACTCCTTCCTCATGTGGAGTTTGAGATAATGCTGAGGACGCTGAAGGTTAGTTCCAAGACAAAGAGTTTAGACATTAGAAGAGTGAACTTTAACTCGCTCAGGGCTCAGTTAGCAGAAATCCTGTGGGAAGCTTCCATGGAAGATAAAGGAGCTAATGAGTGCTGGGAGTTTTTCAAGGACACTCTCCTAGACACACAAAGCAAATTCATTCCCTCTATTGGCAAGGGAATAGTAGGTGGAGTAAGAGACTCCCTTGGCTCAATCATGAGCTTATAGGACTGCTCAGAAACAAAGGAAAACGTACCAGAGATGGAAAAATGGTACATTACCTGTTGAAAATTACGAGGACATTACCAGGGTATGCAGAGATGTAGTCAGGAAAGCAAAAGCCCAGCTTGAACTGAAACTGGCCAGAGATACCAGAAACTTCAGACACTTTACCAACAAGCAGAGGCAGAAGGAGAGTATCAGCTCACTATTAAACAAGAGAGATGAACTAGTCACCAACAGTTCTGAAAAGGTAGAGGTCCTCAATACCTTCTTCACCTCTGTCTTTACTAGCACTGTCAGGTCCCAGGCCATGGGAACAAAAATCCAGATTGATGTAGATGCAGACCCACCATCAGTGAAGGAAGAGTTGATGTGTCAACTGCTACAGGAGCTTGACTCATACAAATCGATAGGCCTGGATGCCATGCACCCAAGGGTGTTAAGAGAGCTGGCTGATGTCGTTGAGAGCCTGCTCTCCATAATCTTCAAGAAGTCATGGAGATCGGGAGACGTGCCTGAAGACTGGAAGAGGGCTAATGTCACCCCTATCCACAAGAAGTGTCCCGAGGAGGGCCCAGGTAATTATAGACCCATTAGCTTCCTGTCAATCCCTGGGAAAGTCATGCAACAAATTCTCCTGGGAACCACCACAAGTAAACTGAAGCATGTGGTTGGGCAAAGCCAACATGGATTCATCAGGGGCAAATTCTGCTTAGCAAACCTGGTCGTGTTCTATGTCAAGGTGACCCACTTGGTTGATGTGGGGCGAGCAGTAGACATAGTCTATCTGGACTTCTCCAAGGCTTTTGACATGGTCCCCCACAGCCTCCTCCTTGAAAAACTGACATATTATGATCTAGACAAGTGGTCTGCATGGTGGGTGGGGAACTGGCTGAAGGGCCATAACCACAAGGTCATGGTAAATGGTTCATTTTCAAAATGGCAAC
>VYZX01031826.1:91946-112295 GCA_013401335.1 Brachypteracias leptosomus
ACTCTATATTAAGCAAAACCTTGAATGTATGGAAGTCAACTATGGTAATTGTGGAAACCCTATTGAATGCCTCTGGATCAAAACCAGAGGGGTTGTGTCCAAGTGAGACCTTACGGTAGGCATCTGTTACCAACCCTCAAACTAAGACAATGAGATCAATGAAGCGATAATTAGGTCAACTAGCAAGCTTCAGGTCAACAAAACCTTGTTCTTATGGGAGACTTTAACTACCCAGACATCTGCTGGAAGAACAACACAGCAGTTCATCTGTCATCCAGCAAGTTCCTAGAATGCTTAGAGGACTCCTTCCTCATGTGGAGTTTGAGATAATGCTGAGGACGCTGAAGGTTAGTTCCAAGACAAAGAGTTTAGACATTAGAAGAGTGAACTTTAACTCGCTCAGGGCTCAGTTAGCAGAAATCCTGTGGGAAGCTTCCATGGAAGATAAAGGAGCTAATGAGTGCTGGGAGTTTTTCAAGGACACTCTCCTAGACACACAAAGCAAATTCATTCCCTCTATTGGCAAGGGAATAGTAGGTGGAGTAAGAGACTCCCTTGGCTCAATCATGAGCTTATAGGACTGCTCAGAAACAAAGGAAAACGTACCAGAGATGGAAAAATGGTACATTACCTGTTGAAAATTACGAGGACATTACCAGGGTATGCAGAGATGTAGTCAGGAAAGCAAAAGCCCAGCTTGAACTGAAACTGGCCAGAGATACCAGAAACTTCAGACACTTTACCAACAAGCAGAGGCAGAAGGAGAGTATCAGCTCACTATTAAACAAGAGAGATGAACTAGTCACCAACAGTTCTGAAAAGGTAGAGGTCCTCAATACCTTCTTCACCTCTGTCTTTACTAGCACTGTCAGGTCCCAGGCCATGGGAACAAAAATCCAGATTGATGTAGATGCAGACCCACCATCAGTGAAGGAAGAGTTGATGTGTCAACTGCTACAGGAGCTTGACTCATACAAATCGATAGGCCTGGATGCCATGCACCCAAGGGTGTTAAGAGAGCTGGCTGATGTCGTTGAGAGCCTGCTCTCCATAATCTTCAAGAAGTCATGGAGATCGGGAGACGTGCCTGAAGACTGGAAGAGGGCTAATGTCACCCCTATCCACAAGAAGTGTCCCGAGGAGGGCCCAGGTAATTATAGACCCATTAGCTTCCTGTCAATCCCTGGGAAAGTCATGCAACAAATTCTCCTGGGAACCACCACAAGTAAACTGAAGCATGTGGTTGGGCAAAGCCAACATGGATTCATCAGGGGCAAATTCTGCTTAGCAAACCTGGTCGTGTTCTATGTCAAGGTGACCCACTTGGTTGATGTGGGGCGAGCAGTAGACATAGTCTATCTGGACTTCTCCAAGGCTTTTGACATGGTCCCCCACAGCCTCCTCCTTGAAAAACTGACATATTATGATCTAGACAAGTGGTCTGCATGGTGGGTGGGGAACTGGCTGAAGGGCCATAACCACAAGGTCATGGTAAATGGTTCANAGAAAGGCCATGAGGATGATCAGAGGACTGGAAGACCTATTGTATGAAGAAAGGTTGAAAAATCTGGGCTTGTTCAGCCTTGAAAAGAGAAGGCTTAGGAGAGACCTTATTACCATGTACCAGTACTTGAGGGGTGGCTACCAAGAGAAAAGACAGTCCCTTTTTACAAGGAGTCACATGGAAAAAACAAGGGGGAATGGGTTCAAGTTGCTACTGGGGAGATTCTGATTGGAGTCCAGAGGAAAGTTCTTCACAATGATAACAATTAAACATTGGAATAATCTCCCAAGGGAAGTGGTGGATTCCCCTACATCAGTTTTAAGACTCAGCTCAACAGAGTACTGGGCCATCTCATGTAAACTATTTTTTTTTTTTGCCTTAAAAGGTTGGACCACATGATTCCTTAGGTCTCTTCCAGCCTGACATTCTATGATTCTATGATTAAGTCTGATTTCTATGCAATCACTTCAGAGAAACTCCAAGAAATAGAGAAATCTTTCTCTTCTTCCCATTTCATACAGAGTACAGACAAGATTCCCATTACTAATACTTTTCGTATGCCTTTTTTTCTTTAGAAGTTTTCACTCTTAGAAGCAATGGACTTGTGATGAAAAGAGTTAAATGTAAAGAAAAATCTATTATTTGAGCTGAGAATTTTAGACAACTGTGAGCCTGGTAATAGCAGTGGGGGGATACTTAAATTTACTCTGATTTACATCTTAAATGAGAGATTTAGCATGATATGTAGGAAACATTGACTCTGATGATAATGGCAACTTCCCATACTATTCGTGGGAAGAACTACACTGAGTTATTCAGAGCATTCCCTATCTCAGGGGACAAAACGCATTTGAGAGTTATGGAAATTCAACATTCTGGTGATGATGAGCAGGCAACAGTTTTATTTTGAACTGAAACAATAGCACCTCACAGAGAGACCTGAATGACTGAAATATCACAGTAGCTGCACTGACAAGCACACTTTCCTGAAACAGAAGATAATGTCTGTAATGAAACAAATGGAAAAGGAAAAACTAGTAACTGATAAGGGTAGGTCTTCTAAAGCATGTTTTCACTATAAAGTAAAATGCTTGCTGCCTTTAAAGAGTGAATCTACATCTCAAGACATCAAGATATGTTATTGATCTGCAGTTACCTGGTTATGAGCAAGAAAAACCTGAGGGATGTCTTTTCAATGGGGCATTCCAGGCATTTTTGTGAGAGGAACTGTGGCAGTAAAGAGGAAAGTTAAAAAATGTTCGCAAGCTGAAATAGTAGGAAAGAAAGAGACATTCAATAGGGAAATTACCTTCTCAGGAGTAAGAAAAACTGAAGGTGGTCAGGACTGAAGACTAGATTTTAGACTCCATTCTTAAAACATGTTTATGATATGCTATGTTATGTCTCTCCATGTCACACTCTGATTTCAACAGAAACCATAGATGAATGATTGAAATCAGAGCCCATTACTCTGAATTTAACTAATCTTGCTTACAGAAAGTGATTTGTAGAATAGTAACAGTAGACCAGAAAACAATGCCTCATTTGAGCAAGACTTCTTTATCAAGGATACAGGGTTACAAAAAATAGGTAAACAAAAATTTAGTAAATGAAAAGCCTGGAGGAAGAGCACAGCTTTATGTACTAAGCTCCAAGTGTATATCCCACTGAAAGGAGTAAAAGTTTTTGAATGAGCTTCAAGGAGCTTTCTATCAAGCTATTTATCAAGGCATTCAAGGTAAATATCTCCTTTATGAGAGCTTGTTTACCTAGAGTTTTCTTTAAAATGAGGAAGAAATCAAGCACATCTATCTTAATAAGCCTGGAAATTTTAAATAGTCTTTATTTCTACTTTTACAGTGATTATATCTGAACCTGTGGCTTTTTCTTTCATAACATCAGTTCTAAAAGCCTATTTATAACATAACACTTTCTAATTTATGTTAACCATGCAATATAACAGAACCAAGAGGCAACAGATACCTGGAATATGCTTCAAGAGATGTGCAGAAAAAAAGAGGAAAGTTACTTTCCTGCTACAAGGTATTTTTGCCAATTTGTTTTTACTTTCTCTACTATGCTCCAATCGCTTCCCAGACTTTTTATTGCAATGCCACAGATCTTTAGATTAATGTTCATCCTACATGATAGTACAGTACACTGCTAGATGTACTGAAGGGAATCTTCTCCATCTGTCTAAATGCATTAATAAGATCAATGAAATATAAAGTGACCTCTGGTGGCAGCAGAACTGTCTGCTTGAAGTTTTGGCTGGTGTACAGGCTGTGAGTTATTACACACTATTTTGTGAATGAATGTCGGTAAAAATATATGTAGTCTAAGTCTTGTTTTACGAATGTTCTGAAAAGCAATGGGGGGGTAGGAGAGAGAGAGGGAGAGATTTCACTGCATCAGCTGCATAAGTGAGGTATTCATGGCATACCAAAAGGACACCAAACAGATTTAAAAGCCTTTCAGAAGAATTTCAGTATATCTTTCTGTGGCTGTGGATTTTTGAAAGTAAAAATAGCTAAGCTAATGGGTAGTATAGATAACATATGAGAGAATATTTTTTAAAATAAAGAATTAAATGAGCGTAGTGTAAAAGAAGAAAAGGCCCCTGTAACTGTGCTATAGGAAGAAGGAATTTAAGATAAACTCTTTGATGAGTGATACGTACACAGGAGTTAAGAAATTGTGTGTCAGTTGCCAGCCAGATTGAAAATCTTATAGTAGAAAAATACGTTTTGGAAATGATTCAAAAGTTTCTTAATAACCTCATCACGAAAGAATCTCAACGTCCTTCAATAGTTTAATTAATAATGCCATTATTCATTATTTTATTCTATAGATAAGAACATGTTAGATTAAAAAGTGATATTATTTTATATTCATAAAAACCAGCCACCTAACAGAAAAAGCGCAAAGGAGTTGTCACCCTCCTCCCTTGCAAAAATTGGAAAATTTTTCAAAAATTCCAGAGCAGCAAAACCTTCATACTTCTCTCACCAATTTTGCAATCAATAGATTACCTCTTGCTGTGCAAATCAAAGGAACATCAGTTGCTGAAATGTAATATATTTTGGGCAGAATCTTACATACTTGTATCTCCAAAGAGTCTGTTGTTATTGGTTTAGCATTTCTATCCTAACAACTGATTGAATTTGTGTGAAAGTTAAACTACTGTTAAGAGCATTAAACATGAACTATTCTTTTTTTTTATGTTCACAAACACTTGGCCAGTAAAATAAATGTCAATATATAATCACAGAATCACACAGTTATATAATAAAGCCAACATATTTATTTGCTCACTCATGAGACTGGAAATCTAGATGCAACAGGGGGAATTAGAGTCCTTATATGTATTTCCTCCTTTGATCCTGCTTCCACCTTGTTGCATCCCTTCCTCTTTTCCTAAAATAGACTTTTCGTCCCGGAAAAGTGAAGAAATCTTGCCATCTTGTGGTCAATGACAGCTATTAAGCTATCAAACGAAAATGGGCTGCAAATACTGTAGACATCACTATGTAGGGAGCAGCAACTTCAATGAATTTAAGGAAAAAAAAGAAAAGAACAAAATTTTTAAGTATAAAGAAAGTGTCATACACTCTTACCAGTGCTGCAGACAACAAGAACAGAAATTACTCAGAGCAAGAAATAATGAAATAGAGTGGCCTGTACATTTTTTTCAGCTTATAGTCTGTTAACTGCTTGAGATCTAGAGAATATTTTCTTTTGGCAAATAACTAGCATTTGCCAAGAAATTTTATAATCAAATTCACAAAGTGTCATCAAAAATTTAGACTTAGCCTCTTAATTCTCCCATGTGTCAGCAAAGTAGCTGTTTTTCACAGAATCACAGAATGCCAGCATGGTAGGGATTGGAAGGGACCTCTGGAAATCATCTAGTCCAACCCTCCCTGCTAAAGCAGGTTCATCTAGAGCAGGTTGCACAGAGACATGTCTAGGCAGGTTTTGAATATCTTCACAGGAGATGCCACAACCTTTCTGAGCAACCTGTTCCATTGCTGTCACCCTCACAGTAAAAAAGTTTTTCCTGATGTTGAGGGGGAACTTCCTGCATTCTAGTTTGTGCCCATTGCCCTTTACCCTATGAATGGGCACCACTAAAGAGTCTGTCCCCATTCTCTCGACACACACTCTTTAGATATTTATAAGCATTGATAGGATTCCCTCAGTCTTCTCTTCTCCAGGTTAAACAGTTCCATGTCTCTCAGCCTTTCTGCATAAGACAGATGTTCCTGTCCCCTAATCATCTTTGTTNCTTGACTGACTGGTGCAATGTGAATCAACAGTTAATTCTTTCCCTTGCAGGAGTGCAGTTTGTCTCCGCTGCTATGATCTTGTCATGTTTTCCCTAAGTCTTGCAACAAATTCAGTAGGTGTTTTTTCATAACATCCCATGAAGTTAATGTCACTGTTCTGTTAAGAAAGAAAAATTAATTTAAAAAAAATCATCACTCTTTTTGTGCACTTCAAATGACAAGCTCTAATCTAAGCCCCCAGAGTAATGATGCTTACTGGCAATGATATGTATTTGAGAATTTCTGGATGTTGAAAATCCTTTAACAAGCCATAGAGGACACTTGGAAATGAGACCCACCCAGGATTTTTCTCTTGCATCAAAGGATAACTATCATGGAATAGCCCATGTCTATATAATTAAGCAATTTTATTCCAAGACAGGGTGGCTGCATCTAGAGTACATGTTAAAATGATCCTTGGCTCAAGCTACTCCCCAAACTTTGCTTTGGTGTTGCCAGGTGGGTGATAGTTGGTTCAAGCCAAAATCATTCCAAAGACCATTCTAACAATTTACACTGTACATGGTTGAGGTTGTGAGTGAATGATATCATTCCTTGATTCAGTTTAGTGACTATGAGGTGTAGCCAAACATTTTCGCCCCCAGATTATGACAATGGCTTTGACTCTGAATTCTGAAGGTAAATACTGAGTTATTAATGACTTTGTTACTCATAAAAATTGTAATGAAGCTCCTGTCTCATCAAAATCGTTTTTCACCTTATTCTCTGTTATCTAATTGAAGAAGAGAAAAAGGCTGGGGGAATTCTTTTGAATGAGGAAAATAAACTTATATGTGGTAAGACTCAAATTGTGCTGAAAAGGTTTTTTCTTTTTGTACTGCTGCTTTAATCTCTATCATAGCACTACAGCTAAAATTAGGACATGACAGCCTGCAGATGGTATGCTATATTTGAGTTCTGATCAGATGAATAGAGAAAAAAAATAAAATTGCATATTTGTTAGTGATAGAGAACTTCTATGTTGTTAACAAAAGAAAAGACACTTTGCCAGAAAAATGTTCAAATACTTCCCAATGAAAACAAGATCCTTTCTACCCTACCTGGAGGCAATGGTACCTAGGGCAAGACAAGTTTATTTCTAGGAAATTTGCCAGATTCATTAAATTTCTATTACAAAATTAGAGAGCAGTTTTGAAACTGAAGTAGAGGCAATTTATTTGCAATCAAAGGCAACAATTACTACAATGTAACAAGTCACATGTAAGGATAACATGGATTATCTTTGAATTGAGGAGTTAATTTATTGTCTATCCTAGCAATTAGCTTCTTTCTATGAATATTAAGAATTAAGTAGTCTGAACCTAGGCAGCAATATTTGAGCCTCAAAACCTGTTCCATCTTGGATCCCACTAGTGTCATATCTGAAGAATTAATGTGAAAGCTGTGAAGTTTCCTTCTGAAGAAAAAATTGAAGATACTAACAACTATATATAGAAATATAAACAGAAGTATGTTTAGTTATTACTCATTTTTAACCGTTGCTGGTTGCATATAAAAAACAGCCTGAAGGGTACAGACAATCTCTACCAGCAATATCTCTGTGATCTTGATGCAAACAATTTCATCATGGGAAATATTGAATAAGAAGCTGGCCGCTTCTTACAGGCTACCACTTCTGCATGCCTGAAGCTGAGGTGGGTAGATGGAGTAAAAAGAATTGGGTATGGCCCTGGGACAGTGTGGACCTCTCCTCTGCCTTATCTCACTGGAGGCTGGGGACTCTAAGGATCATCAGGCATGTACTGAATTTAATTTATTCTATCCCTAGGGTGCAGCTCAGTGCCTGTTTATGATTGAAACTAAAGGATATACAGAAGTCTAATCCAGAAACATGGATCCAAAATCTCAATTCAAGGCATGTGTTGTAACAAGATCCTAAGCATAGGCAATCTCAGGTCCTCAAGTTTTCATTTGAAAAAAAAAAAATCTAATTGTAGGACAGAAATAAGTCCTTACACCTTTCATCAAGTTTGCTGATTGGTATGATTAGGATCACCATGGAATTGCAAACAAGCCATGAAGCTTGCCTAGACTATGGGCCAAATATATATACCCACAGCCTAGTTAGAACATGTTTTTTGATTAAATACCTATACATAACTACTCTTGACAAGAAATTAAGCAAAACTCTCTATTTCCTCTAGTTTCAACAGATTTAAAGAAAATTTTCTTCAAAGACCGGTTTCAGTAACTAAAAATATTGCTACTGCATGATAACTTACAGTTCTTAAATGAAAGAATTATGTCTGCCTTTTAGACTAGGAAGAGTTTTGCCTGCTGCTAGGAAGCAAAATTTCCTAAAAGAAATGTATTTTATGAAAGCTCAGAAAATTTTTCCTGAATATTGCATTGAATCCGCTGCTTGAGCACAGAGAAAGTAAAAGCTGAGTTCAGATTGAATATAAGTTACCATACTTGTTGATTGCTATTAAACATATGTAGCAAAATTATTTACCACTTGTTATATAGTGTATACTGCAGAATACTAGTGGAATCTAAAAAAGTCTTTGCAGCCCTCTATCTTAGAGTAGCACATGAAATTTGAGCAAAACAAAATTAATAAAAACTTCTTTGGATTAAGCTTATATATGTTGCTATAAAGTAAACATATAATTCAGTGAAGACATTTGATCCCTGGAAAGTCAATTGGGTAATATACAGTGAAGCAATCTAAAATACAATTGCCAGAATGAAAAAAAGGAGTTCATTACTCATTCACCTGCTTCTTCAAAGCAACCATAACTATTTTGCTTTTGTACATATTGGGGGTTGTTCCGCCTAGAGAAGCAAAGGCTACAGGGAGACTTTATAGTAGCTTTCCATTACATTTAACAGAGGCGTGCAAGAAAGATGGGGATGGACTCTGTATCAGGCAGTATAGTGATAAGCTGAGGGGTAATGGTTTCAAACTGAAAGATTTAGATTAGATATTAGGAAGAAATTCTTTACTGTGACAGTGGTGAGACACTGGAACAGGCTGCCCAGAGACATTGTGGATGCTCCCTCCCTGGAGGTCTTCAAGGCCAGGCTAGATGGGGGTCTGAGCAACCTGATGTAGTAGAAGGTGTCCCTGCCCATGGCAAGGGGTTAGAGCTACATAATCTTTAATGTCCCTTCCAACCCACACTGTTCTATGATATCTATGTACACCTCAGGGTTCTTCTGTACCTAGATCTCCAAAATGCTCTTCAGTCCCTTGCTGCAATGTTGCAGGGTGAATGTCTCCTATAGAGATTAACATTTTATATGGTAGTGCATAAAGGTAGCCCAAACACATAGAACTGCAAGCTTCTGCAGAAAATAACTATGTTTGTTGCTGTCAGGAGAGTAAAACTGCATGACAGACATTCAGCTGTCAGACAGTCAAGAAGTTGGACTGTTGAAATGTTTTTGATCTATTTGTGTTCCCATCCATTGAATTCCCCGTAAACCAATAGCTCTGCTCAGCAAGAGTAGTCAAATAACCAACATAAAAAGCTGAAATATTTCAGTTCTAAGGTACCATGAATGAAGTACTTTCCTCTTGGCATTTATGGCAGTTGAACTATGATGTTAAGGTGCTTCCTAGAGAAATGCCCTGTGTTATGAAACCTCCAATCCTCTGAAAGAGGTAAAACTTCAGAACAAAGTGAAAAGATTTCTTGTTTTATCATGTTTTGAAGGATGGAGTCAGGGGATTACATGTTAGCAGACAGTGTCAAAGTTATAAATTCTGCTGAGTTGGTGGAAATGAAGTCATCTGGTCTTCCTTGTAGGTGATGCTCTATATACATTTTACACATCATTATTAAAGAAACCGAGAAAAGAATGCAAAGGAGGCTTGCTATTGCTACTGGGTATTTCTGTGCTTCAGTAAACCAGTCACACTAAGAGCAAAGAGGGAAAAGATGGAAAAAAAAAAGAGGACCCCAAATACTCAATAACTGGAGAGGGTGATCAGCAGTGCATAAAAGGACTTCAATCAGAGAAAAAAAAAGTACTTTTTCTCTTCTCCTGACTTTGTAAATAGCACAATTAAGACCTCATACATGCCATGACTGGAGTTTGCTATGAAACTCACCCTGCCACAGAAAAGTACTCTGGAATGTCAACTCTATTTTTTGAAAAGAAGTTGTCTGGCTCATCTAACTGTAAAGGGCTAACTAATAATACTCCGTTGACTTTTCAGAAAGCTTGAAACAATGGGTCTGATAGGGGCTAATTGCCTCGATCACCACACTCAGGACTCTCTGAACCTGGTGCCCTACAAGTTAATTATTTTTCAGCATAAGAAAAATACAGAATTCACTGTGGAGAGAGTTCATTTCACTGTGGCCAGATGTCAAACATCTGTTTCGCTGTTCTGCTTCATCCTGTAATTTTCTCAGCTCCTTTTTTTTTTCATAAAAAGTACTGCTTGAATTTTATTTCCTCTTTTACTTTTCATTATAACAATAAAAAAACAAGGTTCAAAAAAAAAACAAAACAGGGACAAATATCCATTTTGTAAGCAGGCCATAAGTAGAATCAGAAGTTCAGATTTGGCCACTACACAGTTCAGGATATAGAGGAGTTGCCAAAATGAGGCTGGATGAGATGCTGAGCCACTGAAGATCATAGAATTATAGAATGGTTTGGATTGGAAGGGACCTTAAAGATCACGTAGTTCTAACCCCCTTGCCATGGTGTACTGCTAGTTCTCTTCTTCGTCAGGCCAACACCAAACTCTGCAATGTCCCCTCAGCATAACTTCATCCTTTATTCTTTATTTGTTTGCTCTTCTCCATCTCAAATCAGCCAAGGGGGAACACACCACTGAGAGAGAGCTCAGCAAGCTGCCCCCAACAGGAACTCTCTTCCTCTCTTCCAAAACTGATCAGCAACTTGTTGCTTCTCTCAAACTGGTCGGTTCCTGGTTAATACAGCTCTAGCCTCACCCACCACCCCAACCATGACCACCTGGGGAAGGCAGGGCCTCACACAGGTGGGCCACATTCTGCCTCTGGGGCCTTGGGGAACAAAACAAGTTGCTGGGTTGTGACTTATCCATAGGTCAATCCCAACTCAGGGCCAACAGCCCAGGCCCCAGCACTTCACATGGGCAGGGACATCTGCTCAGAGCCCTATCCAACCCGGCATTAAACACTTCCAGGGAGAGGGCATCCACAATGTCTCTGGGCAGCCTGTTCCAGTGTCTCACCACTGTCACAGTAAAGAATTTCTTCCTAATATCTAATCTAAATCTTCCCTCTTTTAGTTTGAAAACTTTACCCCTCAGCCTATCACTATACTGCCTGATAAAGAGTCTTTTCTCATCTTTCCTGTAGACGCCCTTTAAGTACTTGAAGNATCCACAATGTCTCTGGGCAGCCTGTTCCAGTGTCTCACCACTGTCACAGTAAAGAATTTCTTCCTAATATCTAATCTAAATCTTCCCTCTTTTAGTTTGAAAACTTTACCCCTCAGCCTATCACTATACTGCCTGATAAAGAGTCTTTTCTCATCTTTCCTGTAGACGCCCTTTAAGTACTTGAAGGCTGCTATAAGGTCTCTCTGGAGCCTTCAATTCTCCAGGCTGAACAAGCTCAACTCTCTCAGCTTGTCCTCATATGGAAGGTGCTCCAGTCCCTTGATTATCTTTGTGGCCCTCTTCTGGACCCTCTCAAGTATGTCTGTCTTATTCTGGGTGCTCCGAAGCTGAACACTGCTGATCAAGATAAACTTTCTGCTTTCACATCACATACAGTGTAAGTAAAGGACACGTCACTCAAGGGTAAAATAGTCTGGCCTATGATAGTAATACTGAGCTGATGTTTTAAAGTTCAAAGAAAATTATTCACATTTGGAATTTAAAAAGTAAACTGTTTTAGAATAAATGACCTTTCCTCAGGTGTTATACTTGACTGCTGCACACTTAACTCAGAGAATAATTGTTTCCTACCATGAAATATCTTAGGAGTCCAATAGACCTGAAAAATAGATAAATTCTTTGCATAACTAGAAAATAATTCAAGAGCCTACTTTTAACCCTGACTTTTAAAGATCATAGACTATATTAAACTATGTGACTTGACAAGGTGATAATGTACCTGAAGCCAGTCTCTGAAGTTTTAACACAAATTATGTAAATTGTCTCAACCATTGCAATAAACTCACTGGTGTAATTTGGCCCATGAATGCCTCATTCACTCCTGACAGCTTCAGCAGGACAAAGATATATTTTTTTTAAGCTTTTCAGCCAAGGAGGGAATTGATCCTATATATCCCATCTTCTGGGAAATTTCTAACATCCTTCAACCAGTTATTTCAGAGAAAATGTGAGGCAACTGCTTGTACATAAAGACACACCTCAGTCTAGAATTGCAGGATCTGAAACCCAAGCTCTGAGTGGCATCTAAGATAGAAACTGGGATCCTTCCTTCAGTATCTTTTCTTGGTTAGCCTCCATACTCCCCATTTGGCTACTGGGAGCATGTGACTTCCTTTCTGACAAACTAGGCTATTCATTGTAAAAAGATATAACTTGGGAATTATGTTATCATGAATTTAATTTTTGAATCTCACTTTCAGATACATTTGTAATAATGGATCATGCATAGATTTCTTCATAGATCCGGGTGCTTTTAACCCCTGAAGTTCTCAATACTAGGTAATACGTGAGCAAATGTAGTTGAAGATTATATCAGATGGTGGCAGCAAAGGACCTTCCACTGTTTAGTCTTCAGCAGTGTGCATCCAGCATACATATTGCTCATCCTGTGTTTTGTTTTGAAGTAGACCTATGATTAGGAGTAAACATTACACTGCATTTGTTACAGCAAGAGGGAAAATGGCAAACACATGGTTTATTGCTTGTTTCTCAGAAAAAAACTGTTGAAATTGGATGTAACTCTCAGCACAGTCAAAATGGAAAAAACCCCAAATGGGTAAATGAAACAGACAAGTAAATAAAAGAATGATGAAATAAATCTGTAATCTCCCAGATGGTGAGAAATTCCCTGGATATTTTTGTCTAGGTGTTAGAAGAAATTCTAATGTAGACTGATATAAGTATTATTTTTATAACTAACATTTCTCTCAGCATCATTGACGTAAAAATGATTACACTGACAAAGCAGGCATGTCTCTTTGTGCACTTGCTAGGTCTCAGCTGCAAGTAAAGATTGAAATCTGAATCTAGAACCTGTAGGGCACAGAAGATTTTCATTATTTGTAGATGAGATTTCATAATGTAAGAGGCTGAAGATGAATGACCCTGTTCAGTATTATTGCTCTGCAATATGCTACAGCTCCATTAGCACAACTGTAGGCAAATAATTAACAGCAAGGTCAGATATTGCCTAGAAAATGGAGGAAAGAAAGCAAAAGAAAAGTAGTATTCAATTACAGTTGAAAAATTAATAGGGACAAAAAAAAAATAAAATAAAATGGGGGTGGTGGGGGGGTGGGGTCTGTGTAGAAAAACAGTACTGAAAGCTTCTAGCTAGCCTGAAAACTAAATACAGTTCATATCATACTGCTCTAACTTGTACCAAACTAGTTTTGAGCATTCCTTTCCTGGTCACTAGTTTACCATTAGCTGAGTTTAGTTGAATCTCTATTGGATGTGACGTTTAAAGAATGAAGTTTAGATTTAAATTTCAGAAGAAAAGCTCTAATTCTGCAAGCAGCTTTCCTGTGGATGGACATATGTGCTTGAAGGACTTCAAGGGGCATGTGTGAGATACCCACCAGTCATGCAGAAGAAGCTGGATGACTGAGACAGTATATCCTAAACAATCAAGAAATCGTGTATATCCTTTCCCAATGACACTGTCTGTTTACTTGCATTCTGCAAATTCCACTCAGTTATTGCCAAAGGGTCAAATGACATTGTCACCTCCATAAGTTGAACTCATTGGATCCATTAGGGGTTGCTTGCATCCCTCTGTCGGCTAATTTTCATCCCTGGCACACACACTACCTCTTACCTGCCTCTCATCCTCTGCATTTTAAGGATGCACTGACACTCTCCACACACTCTTAAAGGCTCTGTGATGTCCCATTCCTCTTTGCTTTAATACTACCAGTACCCATTTCTAGGATCACCAGTTACCTCACTTTCCTTTCAGTACTTCATGCATATTTCTGCTGGTCCAGTCCTTCCATAATATTGTCCCTATCTCCTCCATCATACTGTATCTCAGTCCATGACAGGATTTTAGTGGATTTCCTACATTTTTGTTTTTCTGTGGAAAATGTCATATAAGCTTTCATCACAGACAGGTATTCTCAGAGCATTGAGATGCTGGAAAGTGCTAATGATCTTTATCTTGGACATACAGAGTTACCATCAGTTCATTCCTTGGTCTATGGGCAATAACAGCAAACCAACTAATTACAGTAGCTGCTGGATCTGGTAAGCCAATTTAAGACAAAAATAATTCTTTGTGATCTTCTCTTCTGTATTTCAGATAATTTCCCAAAACAGCAAGGTCCTTCCCACTGTAGCTATGGTCACTCCCATATGTCCTGGAGCTGGTGAGGCATACACGTATTCATAAATGGCATTCAAACAGAGTGATGCATCTAAATTGTCAAAAAATGACTTTGGTTGTCTAGAGATGCAGCTGTCCTATGTCTGAAAGTCTTCTAGAGGTGTTTGTATAGATTCATTCAGTTGAATAGAACCAAGTATTATCTCTCTGTAGCTTATAGGTGGGCAAGTTTAAACTGCCACCATGCAGTCCACTCCATGAAAAGTGCTACCTTGAGTTCTGATTCAGACACTGTGTCTTCTTTGAGCTCTAAGCAGTCTATCCAAACCATTATGCTCTTTCATTTAAGCTGGTGCAGTTTTAATAACCTCTGCACTGTGACTTCAAATAGCCAATATGTTAAGAGGAAGTATCCCCATCCTCCATCTTCATTTCCCCACTGCTTCTCCATCTGCACAGGGAGCAGCTGTGCTCCCTGCACAACCACCTTCGATATGCTAGGGCATCTAGGGTAACTTCCACCTAAAGTTAATATAAGGCATCTCTGCTGAAAATCAACAAACTAGTGAGGAAACAAGCTACTCTGAACACAAATAATGAATTTAAAGCCGCAGAAATGAAATTTGCCAACCTTTCTTTCATTATCAATATGCCTAACTGCAAAATAAACATTTGCAAATGAATCAAAAGCATTCTCTTCTATCTTTCTGATTTACCAAAGACCTCAGCAAGACTAAGGAAATCTTCCCAAATAATGGTGGCACAGGATGTTTCATGGGATTTTATTAAGAAAATATACATGAATAGTGTTATCTAGCATGATATTACATCCAAAATGGAAATCAATAAACACCATGGACAATATGTTTTCTATCTTAATGTTTCTTATTTCACCAGCTTATTTCATTTTATTTTGCATGTGCTACTAGATTGGTTTGTGTAAGCAATGATATCTTTTCTTAAATACTAATTGTAGGTTATGCATCTATAGTTCATACCATGAAAAGAACAAGATTAGAATAAATTGTAAAGGAGCTATGAGGAAATAATAATGGCACGAAAAATAGAATGTGCATGTATTTTAAAATATGCTAGACAGAAAATAATACTAAAGTATAATAAACAGAAATCAGAAATGGAAGTTAGTTGCACACTCAGTCAGTACCTGGAAAAATTGAGACAGAAAAGAACCAAAGTGTTTCAAATAGGCACAGTTAAAACACTTCAGATACCCTGGAGACATCCCAGAACACGATTAATGGAGCCCAATGATGCAATTTTACATGGTTCAGAAAAAGTCATATTTGGGGAATCTCTGAAGTCTTGCACTTGGATTATGCAATGTGACCCGTTACTGTATTGGCTGTTTTATGTACCAGGGGTGAGTGGGATAGAAAGCTTAAAACTTGATAGAAAGCTAAAAATAGAACTAATCTAGAATCCTTAAATTGGTCCACATGGACTTAGAAATAATCAAGTTAAATAGTGGCATAAACCACCATACAAAACATACAAGTCTGCACATCACGAAGAATTACCAACAGAAATTGGCAAAGATTTGCAAGGTAAAATTAAATTCCAACCTGAGAATGACCTGAGAGTCATTAAACTCTCCACAGCAATAGGCACTGCTGAGAACCTTTGCAGGCAGTGATTAATAGCGGTAAAAACTCCTCACAAGAATCCAGGAGGATTTCAAGCTTCCCTCAACAGGAAAGAAAGTCAGGAAGGAAGAGAACAGTATCCTTTCTTCTTTCTGAAAGCTGCTGTGCTCTCAGAAAACAAGGTTTGTTTGTTTTGGAGTTTTTTTTTTTCCCTTGGTGCTGCGTGTTCCATCTTTCTCCATCTTAGCATCTTTGCAGAGACAACACAAGAATGGAAAGCATTTTCTACACAAGAAAGTAAAGATTTGTTTTCTGTGGGCAAAGGCAGATAACTCAGTGGTGTAGCATAATTATAAGTATTCTATTTTTGAAGATTAGAAGGAAATTTCATGTCTTTCTTATTTAAGGAGCAGTCTGCAGTAGGACTGTGACAAATTTCACACAGCTGCAATGAGAAAAATATGCATAGCTCTGAAGTACTACAGACCAAATCTTGTATGTGGTTTCAAGGTCATATCTTCTGAATGAGACTTTTCCCTTGTCTTTGACACAATATGTATTATAGCATATGTATATGTATATGCACATGTACGTGTATATGTATATATATGTACAAAGTAAGGGAAGTCTAAGCTGCATTACCTCAGTGACAAATGTATGCAAAACATTTTTGATCAATAAATGTTAAAACTGTTAAAGGAGAGATCATTAAAATTGTTAGATCAGTAAGAAAATGACACGGTGCTTTCTTCCAAGACACTGAAATCCTCACTACTTCTTTCAACCTTTGCCATTAGCTCTTACCAGAAATAGGTCACTTCAAGTCTTCCCTATTTTATTAACAAAATCTTGAAACTGGAAACTCGAAATTAGAATGAAAAGTTCATTGATCTATTTAATTATCTCTGTTTTAACCCTCAACTTCAGGAGTCCTATGGCTATAGGCAAGGTAAACTTGAAAAAGATGCTAAGCAAGATTTTGGAAATCCTAAAGACCCCAAAACCTAGGTTTTGGAGAAACGGAACACATTACTGTCTGTTGTTTTCAAATAAAAGCCACAACTTAAGATTCACAGAGCTGTATTAACAATATTTTTCCCACTGAGACTGGAGGGCTTTTTACTGCTCTGCCTACTCCGTGAGAGACTACCAAGTACTGACTTGTTGGCCATGAGTGGGACATATGTGAGGCATTATTGTCAGCAATGACTGTAAATAACACTGCATCTAATAGCAGTCTTCCATGCTTTACATGAAGTAACTTTCTGTCATCTACAAGATACATAGTTAGTCCATTATACCTTCGTAAATCTGGAAAGCATTCTGCAGAGGTGTTCATGATTTCAAACTTGATTTAGTTCTGCATAGGGAGATAATGAGCTCTCTCTGTCCTCATCAGAATAGCAAATAGCCCAGGGTGGCACTGAAAATGAGTCTTTCATATACAGCATGGATAATGCAATCTTGATCTTGTAGATAAAATGTGAAGAAAGGACATTCCTTTCTCCAACAATGCTCTAAGAAAGACATTAACCTTTATCCAGGTCAGACGGAAGCAACTAGGGTGCAGAAGGACAGAGTTCTTGCCAGAGGAAATGCCTTTGGTAACTCCGAATGAAGTACCAAATCTCCCAGTAAGGGCAGATTTAAGATCTATGCCTCTCTTTGATATTAACAGCAGGTTAACTCAGACATACCCTAGCGCAGGATGCCAGCTGCTATAAATCCCTTTGCAATGCACTTAACTTTATCTCTAAGTCGTTGAGGAAAGTTAGGTGCCCAAGTCAGCGCTACAGAGTCCCCACTGGAGTCAGATGAGATGCAGGTATTAAAAATTTTCCCTGTTGCCTCCACCTTCTCAGTGAATCAGGCTCCTATGATATCTATGCCTGATTCATCCAATTTTGAAGGTAGCTGCATTCTCATTTTCCCAAATAAGAAGCTAAAGGCGCTAAAGGCGCTAAAGGCACTAAAGATTGAAGAATATTTAAATGCCAGAGCAATACAAGATCAAATAAATGCTTTGGCTAGAAAGCAAGAAAAGGCAGGGAAAAGCAACCAGTTCCTGGTGGAAACAGTACCCATCAAATGTGTTATAAGATATGTAGAGCTTTATGCTAAACAATTCAGCAGGAGAAAGTGTGGGGCAAGAAACCATGGGGATAGTCTACTAATTAGTGAGTAATTAATTCAGAGTGTAATCTGCTCCCACTGAGAACAATGCACTTGTCTCAGTAGGACTTTTAGAAAAATAGGAAATAATAGACTCTCATAATTGCAATAGGTATATATCCACCTTGGTGCTCAAATGCTTAATTACTTTCCTGCTTTCCTGGTATTAAATCTATACCTAGGCAGCTCAGAAACTTCCTCCAGTCTGAAGCCATCACAGCAATGGTCAGTACTCAATAGGCAGTTCTGAAGCGGGGTCTTTACATGCCTTGCCTCATGAAGGGGATCATCTCTTTAGCCAAAATTTCAGTTTTAATGGAAAGAGAGCAGCTTGGAAAGGTTTCTACAATGAGAAGGAGAAAGAATAGCCAGCAGCAGCAGTAGGAATCAGTGCAGCTGTGCTTGCCTGCTCTTTAGAAAGAAATAGAGACTGTTGGGAAGGATGACTATTCACAGCTGGATGGAAAATTAATAATGTCTGGGAAATATAAATATTTGGGACATCTTTGGACAAAAAAAGTTGGAAACACAGGAATTTACTAACAAAACAACTGTAGCAAGTGGACTCACACAGAAACACACCAAAATAATATTATCAGTAAGTCTCAACCAATTAATCTGAAGATTTCTAATTCCATCATATCAGTATATACGTAGGTCCTGGCTTTGCAAATTTGTTTCCCTTCAGAACTTAAGCATTCCTGGGAAGCTCTCACAACTCCTCCAAGTTTGGAGGGATCATGGTGCAGCTGTGAACTGTAATATAAAAAAAGTAACATTTTTCTCTGTGAAACTTGTGTGATATTTTACATTTGGAGGTCATACATTATATGATAGAAGTACACATTACCTACCTGTGAGCTTTCCCACCTTGGTCTTAATTTCTCTCCATGAATATATTTCAGTGGTATCACTGCAATCTTTTAAAAATAACACAAATTCCATCTGGAATTATTATGCATCCATTAAAAATATTTGAGCCTATATTTATCAGGGTCATGGAGTGACCTTCTCACTGCATAGGAGGCTTTACATATAGCTACTATATGGGGGCTTTCAGAATAGTAATGTGAAGAAAAATAATCTCCTTGGAAACACAACTGTACACACATGATGCTGAGCAACACAGATCTGACACTAAGGAGATGAACAACTCAGAAAAACCCATGGAGATTTTCTGGGGGAAAGAAGGGTGGTAGACTAGTTTGTTGTCTCTTCTGAAGGACTCTACAACTTCTCGAGTTCTGTCCATATGTCTCACAGAGTTGCTTCAGAAGAATTAAACTGAACTCTGCTGAGTTGCAGCTTTGAAATGTCCTAAATGCAGAAGTTCTTTATGAGTCACTTTCATAAGAAAGGAGGTCAGGCTGAGACAACCTAGAAAAAGGTTTCCTCATACTTAGTTGAAATACATTATTGCATATTTAACAGGCTGTGTTTTATTTCTGCCCTTCTGGTTTAGGTTAAGTATAAATGTTTCTCAAAGTCAGTAAAGGTCATCTTGGAGCTAACATCTTTGTGGAAAAAGTACAAGCAGTGACAATGTGTCTGAGCTGGCAAGATTTAGAGTATCACCATAACACTTTTGGTGAACCTTGGTATGTGGGCCTACCCAATATTTCTAATCCATAGGTATCATGTTGGAAACCATTTTAGACCACTGAGAACTGATTTTTCCTTGTTATTGTGGTAAACTAATTTTTAACATATTCCATGCAATTAGTTGAGCTGCAACCTGTAGCATAAATGAACCTCTTTGATCATTATACCTTAAGGATAGCATTGCAAAAAACTAGCTGTTGTGAGGAACAGATATTTTCTGTTTTAAATGATTCATATTGCACTGATAGCACTGATCATGTGGGATTTTCACATGAGAAGGTAAATTCTAGGCAATAATAAGTTTAAGGGATTGAGAAACATATTTTTAAAATTTTCTAACGACATTCAATATAGTTTCTTTAAATTTCACATATGAAGACAACATTTTTGAGCAGATTTGTACATATTATTCCTTTCTAGTAGTCAGTAGTTTGGCATCTACTAGGATAGCATCCACTTTTGTGGTACTATATGAAAACAGCACAAGGAAGAACATGAAAATGAACCAAAGTTTAGAAAACATGCTGTGCTGAGAAATAATGAAAGATCTTTAGTTTCAAAAAAGAAACAGTCAAAAGGTGACACTAAAAGCTCCAAAAATGAAAATGATCTATTGTTATTTAACTCTGCATGGAATATAAAAAGAATCATAGAATCACAGA
>VYZX01031827.1:11918-24737 GCA_013401335.1 Brachypteracias leptosomus
AAAAAAATCTGAAAAGAATAGAGGAGAAAGAAAAACACAATCTACTTGCCCAGCTCTCAACTTGGAAGCTGGAAGAGGATCCAGATAAAATGACTTTTTTACATTGTATACTATACGTATGTACACAACTTTGGTATTAACAGCTTCATGCTTTTGAAGTTAAATAGCTGTTTTGGAAAGACTGTCCCATGTCTTTCTTTCCAAAGACCAGCGAGAAAACAGCTTAGGTAATTCTGAAAGATGTTGCACTCAAACCTGCCAGATATTCATAGCTGTGTAGACCTGATGCCACATGCCAGAAGGCTGATCTGAAGAGTGGCTTTATGAATGGAATTTGTCTCTTGGATCAAGGAAGAAATCACTCCTAACAAGAATATGTTTTTTTTAGGGTTCAGTCCTCCTCCTAACTCCTTCCCAAGCCATCATATCTGTGCCAGCAAACACCAGCAGACTAAGCTTTTGCACTACATTCCTCTATGTTCTCTTTGAGGATTCTCGTAAATGGGATTCGAGAGGTTCAAGATGCAAATTCTGCTGCAATCATAGAGAAAAAAAATGATTTAAAAAAAACCAACACCCATCCCAAAAACTGCAACAACAACTTTGCAGCTACACCTTTGTTAAGTCAGGAATCAAACCAGTAAATTTAAAGTTGCCAATGCAGCAACCTGAGGGAATTCCTCTCTCCAATTTCAAACAGCATATCCACGGTGGCTAGGGTTGTTAACCGCCCACAGATCAGCCTGTCTTCAGCTCTGACCAAACGAATATGAGGGTGAATGAGTTTGGTGCACGACCAGGATTCCTGGAACGCTGCTATCTTCACTGAGAAACCAACATTCCTCAACACCCTCCCTACTCTACCTTTCTTTTCAATCGTAAATTACAGTTCTCAACTTCCAAAGGGTTTGACAAAAGACAGGCAACATTCTGAAAAGTATCTGAAGTAAGGGCTAATGTGGGCACTGCACTCTAAAAAAAATCCCCCAAAACAAACCACAAAACCCCCACCAAACTAGTTGTTTGATACTTTCCACACATATGATGTGAAACTAGGGTCTATCTTTTAAATTTTGAAGTCTTTGGAAATAACAAAGCTTGATTTTTATGTTTGTTGGGTCTTGATTTTTCAGTATTGACAAGACTCCTCTGCAGTAGGTAAATGGTGCAGAACCTTTTCAACAAAACAGAAACTGAAAGTCAGGTAAATGTGTTATGCTGCTACACATCATAAGACTGACATTTTTGCTTTCCAGCACAAGACTTATTGTCATATGTTTTTACTACACAAAATTGATTAAAGAGGATCCAGAGAAGGGAACAGATATACTACATAGTATAGTTACAGGACTTTCCCTAAAGACAGATAGGAAATAATAGCCCCTTTCCAGGAGCGACCAAGAACATGGATTTTCACAAGAACACAAGCAAGTGTGGGGCATTAAAACACACAGTTCAATAAATTTTGAAACTGCTAAAATTTCATATTCAAAGAAACTATCTTGAAAATGTCAATTTTGGTAATCCAACAGTACAGCAATTCAAGAAATAATTAAGCTTTTGAACAATTCTTTTTCTGACTTTGCAGAAACCTTGGACTGAAACATCAACACTCTACTAACACCTAAGAGATATTTCAGAAAGTAATTATATTTCAATAAATATCATCAATTCACTAGGAAAAGTAATGCCTTCACTAGGCCTGCTTAAATTCTAGAACTTAGAAGGATTTGGCATTTATCCCCCAAATATTTCTCACTGAATCTGAACACATTAACCTGGGGGAAAAGATATGAGAGTCTGGTAGTGTACTCTCTGTCTGTGACAAGGGAGGAGCTGTGCAGCTTCCAAATCAACATCACACATGCATCTACTGAAACCACACAGATGACAAAGCTCATGTTAAAAAAAAAAAATCAAAGAGCAAAGAACAGAAAACATGCTTGTATTTCAGCCAACTTTACCCTGAAACCCGAGTGCACTGAAAATAAAATAAAAAACATCAAAAAATTCCACTATCATTTCTGAATTTTCTCTGGGAATTAGAATTGTTCTTATTATGCCCTTCATAACCATTACTAGAATTCTTCAAAGCCCATAGTAAGTTATAGAGGAGGCTATTCAGCCAGGACAGGTACACCAACTGATACAATTTTTATGGGTGAGTCTCTGTACTACTGTTTGCAATTACAGTCTTGAAAGAATACCAGAAAGCCTCCATCAAGAAGAAACTATGTGTAGGTTGCATAATTTAAATATGCACAAAACATCTTACCAATACTCCCTGTTTCATGGGTATTGTTGCTTTAACACTTGCCATATCCTAGAGATGTTATGCACCTGCTTCAATTGCCAAAGAACCAGCTTAAAAAAAATCTGTGGGTCTCTGTCCCAAGCCTGTCCCCACTCCTGCCAAGTCTATTTGTGACTCTCTTCTTCTTCACAAAAAAAAAAAAAGCAACTTATGTTCTTAAAATAATAGCACAAGATGCCGTTGAATATATATTTTAAAAATACATTTCCTCCTGTACTCTTTCAAGTTCCTTTGAAGACTTACGGCAAAAGACGACCAAGCTACAAAAAACCCATTACTTAGCAAGTGAAACTGCTGCATCATTTTTCCCGTGGGCCACACGCTGAGCGGCCGGCGACAGAGGAGCAGGAGCGCAAACAACGGCTGCTGTCCCCGTCCGCAGACGCGCGGCGGGGCCCGTGCCCCGCGGAGCGGCGCCTCCCGCCCCTCACGGACACAGGGACGCGGGCGGGCGGACAAGAGACACGGCGGGAGCCCCGCGGGGGCGGTGGGGCGAGCTGTGGGTGTGTCTGGGCAGGTGGGCCGAGAACGGCTGGGCGGGCCGCGGGCCAAGGAAGAGCCCCCGGGAGGAAGGCCGGGCCGGCACCGCGGAGGGGGAAGGGCCGGGCGGGGAGCGGGACCAGGGCACGGCGCACGCAGGTACCTTGCGCCCAGCGACAGAAGATGGTGTCGACCAGCCCGCGGGGCCCGGCCTTCTTGCCCCACACCAGGTGGACAAGCTCCTGGCCCGCCTCGGACATGACGGGGCGGCGGCGGCGCAGAGGCCGGGCGGGCGAGGCGTCTCCCGGCGGCGGAGGCGGCTCTTGCAGCCGCGGCCCCTNGCTTCGCCGGGCGCCTAGAGGAGCCGCGCATGCGTGGCGGCTTCTCTTCCGTTTCCCATCAGGCCCTGGGGCTTTCACGGGCGCGGGGGGCGGGCGCAGGGGTGTGAGGTGGTAGCGGCCGGAGGCAGGAGTGGCGTGCGGTGCAGCTTCGCCCCGCAGCTTCGCCCCGCGCTGCCGCGGCAGCGGGAGACCGGACGGTACCGAGGCCGCAGCCTAGCAGCGAGGCTTCCGCCGCTGCCCTCGCTGTGTGTGTGTGTTTGGGTGGGCGCAGCGATGAACGTGAAGGGCGGCCCGCGTTATCAGCCGCCCAGTGTGAGGCCGCTGCCTTCGGCCCGTAGCTCCGCTTGGCCTGCCCTCGCCCTCACGGGCTCGGCCCCGCCGCCGTCTGCGCTGCCTCTTCGGGTGCTGCTCAGTACGGGAGCCCCCAAGTTGAGAGGAACGCAGTGGCGTTGATGAGGGGATGGTGGTGTTAGAAAAGACGTCTGTTTAAGTCTTAATGCGAAGCAGGCAGTTCAGTGTAAAGACTCCTAATCTTGCATATGGACTGGATATACCAAGCGATCTAAGGAATTAGTAATCGTACCAATATAAATATTTAGAGAGCTTCCTTTATCTATTTGTTGTATAGTGTCTTTTGGAAGTGCTAACTTAACAGACAGGTAAAATGTGCATGAAATAGTTTTATTATTTAGAAACATGTCTCTTATCTGGCAGTACCTATATTCATACAGTAGTTTGAAATGAAGAATGAAAGGTACCCATATATTTTTTCTTAAACTCTTTAGGAGTGATGTTAAATGGACCTCCCATGAACTTGATTCATTTTTGGAAAATAAATTTGATTTATGTAATTTAGTCATGATTTTTTTCCAGTAGAGATTCTAGAAATAAAGACTGGGTATTTTTAGAGAACAATTGCCACTTGAATGGGAATTCTTCATGGAGGTTTTGTAGTCAGTGTTAAACAAGATTAACAGACTTTGTTAAAATTCTTCGGAAGGGTGCTAATGATTACTGCTGACAAAACTGTGTTAAGGATGTTCTCTTAGTAAAAAAGCTTCAATCTATTAGTTTTCTAGGTGAAACCATATTGCATGTGGTACTTGGAATTCTTCAAGTGGTATGCTTATGAAACTGAGCTGTAATATTGTGCCCACCCACTTCATCATACACTTACTGCTTTTATGGACATTGAGCACATATTGAGACTGATATGTGCAGTCATTCTGAATTAAGTATGAAAATAGACATCATCAGGGTGTTTGTAAGCTTTCTGACATGTCATGCTACAAACTGATCAGAAGGTGGTGTAGTTGTACTTCTGATTTTTAAGCATTTCCAAATGCATGGTTAAGCATTTTCTGAACAATTACTGGTTTTGCGAAAGTAAAGCTTATAATAGCCAATTTTTGGTTTTTAGCATAAAGAATAACTTGAAACAAGTGAAAAGAATTGTAATTTGAACTAAAGCCATCATAACAACAAAATCATTTTCTGTACATACTATAATAAAAGCCATCATGTTGTTTACTTTGGTATGTTTTGAATCAATTGTGCTGTAACACTCAAGTTTTCCTGTAGATGTAGTACTTTGGGGTTTATTACTAGGTATAGCAGTCTTGAAGTGCTTGGGGGTGCAGTCCAAAAAACAATTCAGTGAGCAAGTGGAGAATTGAGAGGAGAAGGCACTAAAACAAGCATGCTGAACCTACAGCTGGATGATGGCTAGTGCTGTGTGGAGGAGCAGTGGATGACACCAAAAGACTGAAAAAGATCCTCCTCCGCTTCCCTCTCTGGTGTGTGGGGTCATCATTTGCATGCTGGAGAAAGGAAGTTAATTAGAACGAGAGTGCCCTTTGACGTCATGGGTACAAACATACTTGCACTGAAACATGTAAGGAAAAGTTCGGTCACAACCTCAGGAGCTGTGAGCGAGAAGAGATGCTGCAGTTTAATCCCCTCTGAATAAGTGCAACAGATTTACCTTCTCATCACAGGGTGAAAGAATGCTTGTGAGCCATGCATCTGTGATTGTAGATGCACAGGGGAGCTAGCAGCTAATACTCCTGTAAGGTCTTATCAAGTTAAACTGAATCTGTATTTCTAACCTGAGTTAGAATGACAAATAGCCACATTTTGGTGTAGTGGCAGTTTTGTTGTGTGGCAATGACAGCAAAGTTTTAGGTTAATGGCCTGTGTTGTGTAAAAATGATTTCACTTTTAAAATGTCTTGCCAGTTATGGCTGCTGTGTACCTCTAATATTGCTAATTTACTCCATCTAATTTGAATGCGGGTATGAGAAAATATATTATTCAGCATTCCTGACTATCCTGACAAAAGCAAAGACGGTAATGAGAGACACAAGATGTAAAGCGGTTTGATCCATCTTGATTTGGTTGGCAGACAGCATGTAGAGTTCAATATAGACAAAAATTAATGAATCTGGGAACAAAAGAGTAATTTTGGGCATATGTGCCAACTGGAACAATCTGCCATGTGCTGGTTAGGAAAAGCGTTAGGAAATTATTTTGGAAAAAACACTGAAATCATTAACCTCACTAATATAAATGTTAAAAGGCAAATTATACTCAGCTGTGGTGAACAACACTGAATAGGAGTGAATGAGACTGGATATCACTGGTTATGATCTCTCACTGATCAAACTGAAGTTTGGGGCATTCATAAGCTAGTGATATATTGCATATATATAGCAAAGAATTGGACTGGAAAATATGTGTATGGATTTATATAGATAGTTGGGCTCCAGTTAGTGAAGAGGCAACTAAAAATGGATTAGGAGAAAAGCATATGAGAAAACTGGTATTTTGGAATTAAGAATATACTGGGATGACTTTTTTCAGGTTGTTGGTTTTGTTCACTAAGGGAGAAACTAAGAGCTTGGTCAAGTCTAATAAGTTGTCGTAAATACTGTGTTTCAGAAGCAGTGTATGTGGATGGGAGTCTGAACAAAGAGTGTGCAAATCAGAACACTAATACATGGAAATAATATTTTCTAAAATTATGAATCAGTGGTATTTAAATCTCATTTCTGTGGACTCTGATATGTATGAACTGTACTGTGAAGTCAGTTTCATGAAAGATAAATAAACCAGCAGACTTCTCTGCATATTGGGTCTTTACCTCCTTAAAATGTTTAAAGGTATGCAAATCAAGAAAGATTAAAACCCACTGCTCTGTAGCATTGCTTGGGTATATTCTGAATAACATGCACGGATTTGAACTTTTATGGATAGTTTCTGTTAAACGCAGTGGTTTTCCTTTTTTAATGTTGGACTGCCATCATGTGGTTGGTTTGGTGACTTAACGTGCACTTTTAAAAATACCTGCAAGGTGGGGTTTTTTTCCTCTTAAATAATATGCATTATTCACTTTTTTTTTTCTTATTTTATTTGTGAAATGCTGTTTATTCTCTTTGCAGGCTGATTTGATGGGTTTGGTTTTTTAGGAAAACATAGCAACTACTGTTCTCTTTCTTCTAATCTCTAATCCAAACTCACTTGGTTTGGCTTGACTGTTGATTTCAGTGTGTAACATCTCAGAACAACTCTCCACTACACAGAAGGGGAAGGTAAAGAACATGAGCGTATACTCTATATGTGTGCAGTCCCTTTTAGTTTACTTCATGTATTTTTTGAGGATTAAGCCTATTCATGAAAATTTTTGGATTAATCGAGAGTTTATGGGTTTACTGCTATGAACTGTTGACACACAGCAATACATGTTACAGACATAGAACTTTATTGAGATTTTCCTGGCAATAGAACTGTGCATCTACACTGAGATAGCTTTGTCTTACTTGTCTTTAAAAATGCATTGTCTGCCTTGGGTACTAGGAAAAGCAAGTATATTAATAAATGCCAAGCTACTTAGTGCATGCAGCTCCAAAGGGAATCACAGTAGTGGTGTATAGCTAAATTGTTCTGATATTAGTCAGGAGATAAAATTGAGTATTATAATTACAGTTTTCTACAATTCCATCTTCAGTCTACTCCTTTTAATTACCACCCCCCTGTCCCCCAACAAGCAAACATCACACCATCAGGTCTCTATAGAAATAATGTTAAGAAGTTGAAATGTTGTGGTGAGCTAGAACAGGCCATTGAACCCAATCACACAAATCTTTCGTTATCTATCTGTTGTTTGGATACCTACCATCCCACAGGTGCAAATATATCTGGACTTTGTTTATAGTGCAACACAAAGTGTTATGAACCCGTTTGCCCTCAGGATGATTTCTGAGAAGGAATTTTGATACCAAAAGGCTACTCGGAATTCCATTTGTATTGCCTGGGCAATAATTAATGTTGCTAGTTTACAAATGCTGATTCCTCCCTTCATTGCAGCAGAGGGAAGCTCTGGACTGTGGGAAAGCAGCAAAAATAGGTGACATCAATTATTCCAACTTGTTCTCAGTTAAGAGGTAAAAATAATTGTAGTAGCAGTCATGACAAAGTGGTGGAGGAAAGAGACGCTGATTCCTGTTTTTTGCTTAGGTCAGCCAGTGAGATATTGTATGGAAGAGACAAGACCACGGTGTTATGCTTGTCTGCTCAGTGTCCCCATCCTGAATTGGGGTAGCCCTGCAGGGTTTGTTGTCTGGCAAAGGAAAAGGCCACACAATCCAGGGAAGGGGCAGAGTGAGTGAGTTGCTATCTGCCAGCAGGAATATGAAAAAGGAAATTAGGGCACAAAATTGGTGCCATAATTGGACACTGGAACAGGTTGCCTAGGGGGGTTGTGGCTGCTCCATCCCTGGAGGTGTTCAAGGCCAGCTTGGATGGGGCCTTGAGCAACCTGGTCTAGTGGGAGGTGTCCCTGCCGTGGCAGGAGGGTTGGAACTAGTTGATCTTTGAGGTCCCTTCTAACCCAAACCATTCTGTGATTTTATAAAAACTAAATTCTTCAGGTGCCAAGGGATATATTATGTTCCTGAGACTTGCATGGTTCATTTTTTCTCACCTTAGGCATCTTCAGTTTGATAAGACAGTAAACTTGTTATATTTTGACCTGTGAGTCAGCACCAGATTCAGAAGGTAGACTCCAAGTCTGAGAAACAGAAAGCTCTCTTTTTTCTCTTTTAAAGTGGGGAATTAGTGCTAGATTTGAAAAAGTTCCTCGAGGACTGCTCCTACTGAAATTACAGAAAAGAAAAAATGGTCAGTTTCTTGGTAGATGTTTGCCCTCAATCTGTTGAGACAAAACAAGCTACTGGTTGTCCTGAGCATGTTAATATTTGGGATTGACCTCCTTGCGGAATGGGAAGGAATTCCTGGAGAATCACAGCTTTCTGTGATAGAAAATATAGCAAGTTAAAAAAGAGTTCTTTCTTGGGTAACCATATATATAGTATCTTAACACTATTGACAATAGTTTAGTTCTAGGTAAGCTGTTTAAAACTGCTGAAGCTATGACTCCATCATTTGTAGAGACACAAGTGAGCGCATATCCCTATATTCATAGTACAAGCTACATCAGAACATAATGACTCAGTGTTGCATTTCATTTAAGATTTTTAACTGTGGAAAAAAGTGTGACAAAATTTTAGAAGCAGTCTTTTATTTACTTTTTGCAAGTTACCATGGCATTTTGTTTAAAGATGAGTCTTTTTTCCCTCCCAAAGCATACTGAGATTTTACCTTATTTTCAAATAAAATGATCTTACAGACACAAACAGAATTTTAAGATCCATTATCCTTGTATAAGCACTCAGTATTTGGCTCATAGCAAACACTTTTTGATTATGGACTGCAATTTTTTAGGAGAAAAAGGGAAAAAAATTGGCATTGTAATTGGCAAGAAAAAATCTGTAATTATGAAGACTATTAGGAGTATAATTTAATTAAGAATGTCAAGTACCAACAGTGATGCTAATACTATGTCTCTGGTATTATTAGTTACAAGTGGCTCAGACAAGCTTAGCACGATGTGAATGGGCTAATAGCTTTCTGTGCAGTTGCTACCCTCTGGTTAACTGCAGAGTTTACTTAGCAGTGAGAATGCACATTAAAAAAGATCTTAAAAGCTAGTAATACAGTTAAATTTTTAAAAGCCATATAGAGTCATCAATTTTAGTGATGTGAACTACGTTTCGAACTGAAAAGTTATTTGAAACAAAAGACAATTGTTTGATTTCAGTAAAGCTGAATTGAAATATATTAGTTGTTTTGAAATGTTAAAAATACAGAATTTATTCAGAACTGGATGGGAAAGCTCCAGTTTTGCCAAAGGATTTCCTGATGAAAATTCCATCAATATATTTAGACCAGCTTTACTTTTTATCTTGAAGAGACTGGGGAAAAGTTAGTTTTACTGGGGAAGTCTTGTTTTGAAGCAGATGAAGTGTTGGAAGAATGCAGAATGAAGAGGTTCTTCAGATTGCTGATAAAAGAAAATGAGGATACTCAAAGTGGTCTGTACTACAGAGATGGGAATCTCATTCTCTAAGTGTGGCAATCAAAACCATTTGCCCATTTAAGTGTCTTGCTCTTTAAATTCTTTTTCTTACATTCTCACATTTTCTTTTCAAATTCCTCTTTTCTAAAAGCCTGGCAGTGGTGCTCCTCCTTATGTTCTCCTTTTTGTGTACAGTGGTTATGTTTAATGACACTTGCGTTTTGTGGATTTTCCATCCTTAACCATTGTTTTATCTTCTTAAGTACTAATATAAGTGTTATTGCTTTTTTATTCTTGGAACTATCTATTTCTTCCTCTATGACATTTTGTCCTTCAGATCTGTTATGAAAATTCATTATTTCATCTCTTTTCACAGAGGTAGCTGAAAATCCCATCTCCTTTCATATTGATACCCTTTCCACAAGAGTCTGTGGGTTCCTCGAGCCTGTGACACATTTGTGTCCACAATGTGTTCTGCAAAAGTATCATGTACTCATGACATTTTAAGAGTACATAAGGAAGAATGCAAGGACAAGAGATTCACAGGGAGCAATCATGTTGGGGACAATGATTTGTTCAGAAAAGATGCTGGGCAGTACTGAGAAAAGTACTCATCAGATGAGAAACCTGAGGAAAAAGGAGGTCATCGGTAAGTTACTGTAACTTCAGAATTAATTTGAGATGAGTCTTTTTCATCACAAAGTGAATTCCTACTTCTTCTTTATGGAATGTTATCATCACACTTAGGACTTTATACATCATTATAGCTTGTATATAGCTTATTATATAGACTTTATGTGTGTGAATCAAGCTCGATGTTTTGAAGAATGCAACCAGTGGTTGCATCAGATCATTGAAACTACGTGGTTTACTGTGTTTGAAGAAAAATTCTTTCCCCACTAGAGGGTAATGTAGTTCTTAGAATAGCTAGAATAATGCTACTTGGGTTCATTCAGTGCAAAAAAATCCTCGGCACAATCCTGTGGTTAAGAAATTAAGGGTCAGGGAGCTTTGCTGATTTATAGCAACTGAACATCTGCTTTGGAACACACAAAGTGAAAGATTTCAAATTTATGATTTCCCACAACAACCATGGCTTGTCCCTGCTTTACATACTGTTGGCATTTTTACTGACAACTTTTATTCTTGAACATATATAAACAACTTTATTCTTTGGGGTTTTTTTTCTTTTATATTTCTTAACTTACAAAATTATGCAGACATTTTTGTTTGCTTCGCATTTTCTTCTTTCTTTATAACAAAAGAATAAAGACTAATAAAATCTAATACCATTTCTCCTGTCATTCAGTTGATAGGCATCAAAGCTTCAAGGGATGATGGTGATCTAAAACTGTCTAAATGAATTAAGAATATATCCTCAATACCACATTCTTCTCTTAGTTAAAAACTGTGTAGATGAATATGAGCATTTGCTCAGTACTGCACTCCTCTGTTAGTTAAAGCAATCTATTCTTGAGAAAAAATACCTTGAATCATTCATGGTCCTGATGGACAATGGACCATAACCGCAAGTACTAGAAAGGGTTTTCTTTGAAATTTTGCTATTCGATGCAAAGAAGTAAGTTTCCCTGTTGTGTACAAATTGAGTTTTTGTTGGGTTTTGTGAAGCTATCAATTCCAGAAAGGTCTGAGCCTATTAGTAGGTAGGGTTTTTTCTCTTCTTCTGTCCCTTTGGAATATACTAAATAGCATTAAGTATTACATGTTCTTAAAAATATATATGAACTCCTGAAAAATAAAGCTAACAAGAAAAGTGCTCATTCAGCAACAGTGGGACTGTGGGACTGCTGCTAACACAAAAAGAAAAAACAACCAGTAGATAAATCTAGAGTACTACGGCAACTCTTATCTTAAGATGACTGGCTGTGGAAAACAGAGGAAACAGATATTCAAGTATCTTGTGGAGTTACTAGAAATGGTTGAAGTTGAAATGCTTATTAAATTGTATTAAACTGGTAGTGTCAGAGCTTCTTCTGTGATTTGACATGTACATCCTTGCATGGTGTTATACAAAACAGCATTATGTGAAGTGCATATAGATGGGTTTCAAAATCCATTCATCTCTACTATCACCTGACCAATTTTTTAGTTTTAAAAATCATGCTAAGCAGTTAGTGTCAGTATACTTTCAGCAGCATCACTTATGTGCCGAGAAATCCTAGGGCAGCTTTCCTCTCTGCTTTCTTTGATAGCTTCTTTCTGGAGCAGTGCAACTGAAAGCAAAACTCAGAATCTTGTCAGGAGCTGTGAATGTAAATTTGTGCTACGATGAATCACATGATGACAGAGGAATGTTTTTGCCTTGGCACCTTTTTCACATGACATTGAAAAGAAAAATCAATGTGCAGTTTAACATGTCAAAGATTTCAACAAGCATTGTGTATTTCAGTGAAGAAACCTGTTCATTTCAGGCAATTAGTGATGTGGATGTGTACTCTAAATCTTGCACCTCTGAGCTTCTGTTGTTGATGCATTTCAATGAGAATTTGCTACACTGACAGAGCAAGTGAAAATCCTGACTCCTTTTTTTTGAATTTCATGGAGAATCATGTTTGCAAAGAGCAGAACCCTTGGGGAGAGAGAAGTTTCTTCACAAAATTTCAGAATAAAATGCAAGGCCAGCAGGAAACTGGTTATGGCTTCCCAGATTTTCGGATTTTAAGTACATTTTTCTAGTTTGCACCATGTGGAAACAGTTGTCAAGCAACTGGTTCCTGTGTACCCTGACCACACCTCATCTGTGATAAGCTTTCTTTAGGTTACTTACATATCTCCTATGTGATGTGGTCTGGGAGGGACATCTGCATTCCATTCTGTGATGAGATGACTAGCCGAGCAGAGAAGAGGAGAGAGTGGATGTTGTATACCTTGAATTTATCAAGGCCTTTAGCAGTCTGCCTAGTGTTTTTACAGCCAAACTGGTGAACTATGGACTGGATAAATGGACAGTAAGGTGGGTGGAAAATTATCTCAATTATTGAACTCTAAGGGTAGCAATCACTGGTACAAAGCTCACCTAGCATCTAGTTAGGAGTAGCATACCTCAGGGGTTGATGTCAACCATGCTTGTCTTCAGTAACAACTTGGATGACTGGATAGAGTGCATCCTTTTCAAGTTTGCAGATTATATGTATTAGGAAGAGTGGTCAGTACACTGGAGGACAGGACTGCTGTTTAAGGGACTTTATCAGGCTCCAGAAATGGGCTGTCAGGTACCTCATGAAATTCACCAAAGGCATATACAAAGT
>VYZX01031827.1:38790-55000 GCA_013401335.1 Brachypteracias leptosomus
TGGCTTTCTGAGTAGATCTGAGTAACTTTATCTAGTGGGAGGCGTCCCTGCACATGGCAGTGGGGTTGGAACTAGATGATCTTTAAGGTCGCTTCCAACCGTGACAATTCTATGATTCTATGATTCTGGCCTGCACTTGCGCATTGTTGGCTCATGTTGAGCGTTTCATCAAGCACCACCCCCAAGTCTTTCACCTCAGGACTGTTCTCACTTGTTGCCCAGCCTGTATTTGTGCTTGGGATTGCCCTGACTCAGGTGCAGGACCTTGCGCTTGGCTTCATGAGGTTCACACAGGCCCACTTCTCAAGCTTGTCAAGGTCTCTCTGAATGGCATCTCATCCCTCTGGCATATCAACTGCACCAGTCAGCTTGGTGTCATCTACAAACTTGCTAAGGGTGCACACAATCCTGCTTTCTGTCATTGATGAAGACATTAAAAAGTATTTTGCATTTGATTTTCATGTTTTACAGACCAGGACTTGGTACCCCCAAGTTTTAGGGTGGGAACAGGGTAGCTTGCTGTCACCTTTCTATCTCCACTGTCTTTGTATATTTAAAACCCCTAGCCATTTTAGAGCAGCTTAGTCCTTTCTTGGATTTGACTTCTGAAGAAACGTATTTCTAACCTGAAACATCTAAAACATTCCTATGCTTATGAAGAATGGAAAATAACAGTACTGTCTTCATGCTACATAAAGTTTCATATGCTTGTGGAATCCCTCAGCTATCATCTTCACCAAAAAACTATGTTTAAGAGTAGTCCAGATTGCTTTCTGCTTATTCTTCACTGCTTTGTGTGATTGTTATGGTGCTGACATCTTCACCCCTCCTGCTGCTCCCCATCCTGATGCTGTATTTGTTTTTGCTCTGGCCAGACCTACTTACCTCCCTCTGGCTGGACTGCTTACTTGGCATATAGGTGAAGAAGACATATGAACAGTAGTGGAAAGAATACTCCTATATCTCTTTTTTGACTTGAGCAATTGTTCAATGAGATATTTCTTTTAGGAGAAGTTGTTGAGGGAGTCAAGTGTCTCAGTATCATCCTTTTTATTTACCAAGATTGCTCAAAATGTCAGGAATTATAAGCCTCTTTCAAGTAGCACTTGGCATAACTCTTGCTGGGCGTTTTTTTAGGGCTATAATCCCAGTGTTGTTCAGGACATATTGTTGATTTATTGATTCTTTCTCTTCATGTCTTGGTCTTCTGCAAAAATTTCTCCACCCACGTAATTGATGTGCCTTTGTCTGTCATACGTATGTGCTCCTAAGTTGACACACCTATTGGTTTGTGTTATGGTGTTCCATGAACGAGTTCAGTAGCATCTTAGAGCTCTCTTTTTATGCCCACTAAGAAAGCATTCAAGTGATCAAAGCAGAGCTCTTCCTAGAACAGATATTAATCTAAGTATGTAGTGCACAGTAAGATGCATGATCGGTGTGATGGGTTTCAGTGTTTTAGAGTAACCTAATTTTAACAGAAATATCAGGTACAAAATTGATGAAGTGCTACAATGGGAACAAATAAGAAGAAATTATGTAAAATAATGCAGCTTTTTTTCCCAAGCAGAACATAAGAAGAATAAACAAAGGGAAGAGATCCATGCCCTTAGGAGATCCTAGTGGATGTTAGTTCAGGCCTACTGAATGGAGAGATTGAGACACTTGGGGTTAAGTAACCTGAAAAAATCTCACATATGTAATTTTGTAAGTAGTGTCACGCTTCTTATTCCAACTGAGAAGGAAATAGGTGAAAAATCAAGTTTATGCAATTTGTTAGCTACTAAACTAATTACTATATCATGTGAGTTCCAGGCTTTGTGACACAAAACTAATTTTTGTTCATTTTGAGCATTTTGAAGCCATTTGCCTTTGCCATCACCACTGGTAATTTTTGCAGTTACTGTTTAGTTATGAATTATATTTTCTAGCAATTCATCAGGAATGTGTCCTTAAATGGCTGAAGTTGCTGCATTGCTAAGTGCAAGGAAATGTATACTTTGAAGCTTTTTTACCAACATGCAAAAATACATGTGTCACCTGGGAAAAAGTAACTACTCAAATATTATTTCATGGTGAGGTCTTTATCCCCCAAATCACACTCCCTTGAGAGAAATAATCTGAATTAAGTCTGCAATGAAGGCTAATAGCCTGCTTGAATAGAACCTGTGGTCCTTGAATTTTATTGTAGAGCTTTTATTCCTAGACTTTTCTACCTTACTTTTTTTCATAGAGTAATGCTATTTTTCGGGTGGAGCGTAATGATAAGAAAAATAGTAAATATTGTTATATTTTATTAATCTGCTTTTAATTCCATGCTCCACCAACCCAAAGAACAATAGGAATATCTCTCTGGCTTTAACCAATAATTTTTGATCTAAATCCAACTACTGTCCTTGATATAAACACAACTCTTATTCCTCTGTGGGAAAAAATTATAATGAACTTAGCACTGGACTCAAGTATCACATACAAGCTCAGTTTATAGAAATGTGCAATGGCTTGCATGCAGACTGTAGCAACTAAAGCAAACCTAGAAGAAATGGAAGAAATATGACTATGCCATTCCCCAAAATTAACATAAATTGGCTTTTTTTATCAGGAACCAGGAATTCCAGGAGTATTAAATATTATTTTAGGACCAAAGGAAATGGTTGAGCTCATCATGTATGTTTGGTAACAATAATAACACAGAACTCTGCTGTTTCCAATTAACAAGGGAGCAATGCTGAAATATATTTCATTAATACACAGGTAAAGGGGCTTTACTGCTAATCAGAATGAATTGCTGCATTCAACACAGAGCTGCTACAGGTCTTTAAATTGCTTTTGCCTTGCTCTATGGATATAGCTGAACATAGTTTAATACATTTTTTACATGATGTAATTTTGTCTAGCTCATACAATGTCAGGGTAATAATAATGATATTCTAATATTAATGCAAGCACAAGATATACATATTGATGAATAATGGTCATATGTTTTTGGATCTCCTTGCCAAGTCATATTAAAATGACAAATAATTGCCATTGCTTCAGAGAAATCGTACAGGCTCTGTAGTCAAAAAGCACATTAGGGACCCACAGCATCCATTTGTTATCCTTTGTCAGGAAAACATGGTTCTTTAATGAAAGTGAATGAAAGGACACTGATTGAGGACAGTGACACTAAACCTCTTTCTCAACAGGAGCCATGACATGAGTATTAATAAGCAGATTGAAAGGTTAAGACTCAGCTTTGAAACTCTGGAAGCACAGTAGAATCTGAAATAACTCCCCCCTCATAATATGGGGAAAATCACAGTGTAAAATGCATTGTATAAGCCTTCTGGCCACAGGAGGATAGAAGGTATGGAAATTGGTTTCCAGACAATCCAGGCAAATGCCATTTAAAATCTTAACCCAAATATATTTTTGTTCAAGTCTTACTTTTAATTCTATCTTGATAGATGATCCCTTTCCTTCTCATTATCCCCTCCCTCTTTGCTCCCAGTACTATAAAAATGCTAACAAAATCAACCCAGACGTTTCCTGGGCGCTAGTGAGAGTAGTTGAGAAAGCAAGGGCACAAAGATGCAACTTTAGTTAAGTATGAAAGAGTAACCTAGAGCAATGTGTTTAGTAAGTATTCAACATGTATGTTACTTGGGAGAACAAAGAAATATCAGTATAAGAAAAAGATTTTTTTCATGCATAATGCATTACAGAGATCACTTATTAATTACTGAGAACATAGAGGAGCCAGTCAGGGCCATGGACAAGTCTGAAACAGGCAGTGCCTGGTCCTGCTGAGCTCTGTACATGTGTGGTCCCACTGAAGTTGATGTTGCACATGAGGGGGCAATGCGAATGTGTGTGTCTCTGCAGGATAGCAGCTGGAGCTCCTGCCTCTGTTGATAGGTTTTTCCTCTCTGAAACTCTATATGATCTGACCACCTTTGCAGGTTTATGTTCTTTTTATATAGCAAAGCTGGGCAAAATGCCTGAAGTTTAGGGGTGTTTGAATGCAGATACTGGTTCTGTTCACCACAGAGATAAAGTGAGCTGCAATGTTCACAATTATATTTCCATATATTCAAACAAGATTAGAAAATTCTATCTGAATGTCTCTCCTCCTAAAGATCAGACAAAATGGCAGACCATTGTACACATTGAAGAAATATATTTAAAGATTGAAAGCTATTTAAGTGGTTGCAGTAATTCAAAATGAGTTTGAAATATTTTGTTTATCTTTAGGCAAAGCTATTAATGATGTAGGCCAAGTCTACATCAGCAAATTAACAGAGCCTGGGGCTATTTTCTGATGCAGAAGCCAACAGCATGATATAACCTATGTCCATATTATTAAATACTTCTAGTCTTCAAACGGGATGCCTTCATGCATGCTGCCAATTGAGACTATTTGCCAGCTTGTGGTAACCCCTAAATTATGTTTAGGAATTGGCTGAGGCAGCTAGTTGGAACATGGATTTTTCTAATAATTACATGATAGAAGAACTGTTCACTGGTGCCGTTTTGTTTAATGGTGTATCTGTAGGTAACACACTGGTAACAGACTGATTTCTTCAGTAAACAGTCATTGAATCAACACATGTTGATGTTATTTTATATTCAATGTAAGGAAACAGTGGAGATTTTAAGGAAGAAATAGGCATAGAAAAGAATCTATGTCTATGAGATGATTAAATTAAATATATAGAAAATGTAAAAGTAATTTGCGCTGATCTGATCAATGGAGAGCAATGGCAACATTTTCTGTCAAGGAACGGGACACCATCTGTTAGAAATAACAGGAAAAAAAGAAAGAGTATATATGCATGTGCTGGTGAAATGATGGAAATCCTCAGCTTACTTCTGGGTCTTCTCCTAATCAGCTACACTGCATGCAAGTTGAGTACTGGAGCTTCCTCTTGCACCTCACCATTAATTCCTTCCCAGGGGAAATCCAAGCGTGTTAATAGAAGGTGTAGTTCACTCCAGGGATGGTGCTCATATACGCATAGGGAGAGCTTAATGTCATGTTTAATTCTGTTTGCTCTTTGTAGCTATCCAGCCCTGTTGCAGCAAACTCAGTACCTCTCATACATCACACACATCTAAACAGTATCCTCAGTCTGGCATTACTCTTGCATACTGCAGTTCAGTTTCCCTTTTAGTTAGGGCACCTCAACCGGAAAGCCGTAAGAGAATCAGTATTAATTCTTAGGGCCACAGCAGTATCATGCAGGCACCACTGGGGACACAGATCAAGTGCTATGCACTTTAGACATGGTTGGTGCTCACTAGAAAAAGGAGTGCATGTCCCAGGCAGTGCGGCCATGAGGAATTCTACACCATTTGTCACCATGTCCTCTGCTGTTATCTCTGGGAGGTGCCTTAAGCAATGTGGATGCAGTCTTAGTTGGTCGAAGGATAACTCTGAAATTGGTTGGATGCAGGACTGTGAAAAGTAAGCAGCTTTAGGATATATCAGGTGAAATGTTTCTAAGGCAGAAGGAAATGTGAATACCATTTTGTAAGGCCCTAGTGAAATCTCATCTAGAGTACTGATAACATTCTGCTCACTTACCTTCAATAAAGCTGAAATCAAATAGAAACAATTGCAAAGAAAAGTTCCCTGGATGATCAGGAGCTAGAGATCACAACAGGGTTTTATTAGTCTTGCAAAAAGTAAGCTGGAAGAGGATGTGATGACTTTAATTATATCAGGAAGGTGGACACGAGGGACTGAGAATTGCCTAAACTGAAGGGCATTGTTGACGCAAAACAAATGAGTAAACATGAATAAATACATTTAGGCCACAGTATAAAGAATTATTGCAACCTTTAGGAGCGAGACGTTGTGAAAATCTTGTGTGTAGGTTGTGGAGACGAGACACCTGGTTTTTCAGGTGGAGCTTGGTGAATACAGGAAAGGAATTATATGACCTGGTTGTTTAGGATACTACAGGGCTGATGGTGCAGACATCATTGCATTGACTATCTATTTCATCTTTCCCAAATATTGTGGAAATCTTGTTCATATAAAGCATTCCAGTGTTACAGTTTGTTAGCTGCTTTTTTAACCTGTAAGAACTTAAATAGTTTTCATTCTTGAAGTAATTTATTTTTACATTGAATAAAGTACCTATGTTATTTCAATGTCTAGCTGTACCAAGTACAGGGTAAAATACAGCTACCTGTGCCTTACATGGGGAACTGGATGCATATATTCAGAAATGCCTCACTGATGTGCATATGCATTGTCTATTTTCACATAAATATTATGTAACTCAATTTGAACATTACAAATTTTGAAAATTTAGTCCTTGATATGTGTGCTGTTTGAATGGAGTAACTGCTACCTGAGGTTTTTTAATGTTTTTCTTTTGTTTTGCCTCATTTCTGATCTGCACTGAGGCTTGTTCTGGCAATGACAGGAGGGACAAATTGTTCATAGATCTTGTGTGCCATTCCTGATACGGTATATTTACAGTACTGTAGTTCTCATGTGCAGTGTTAGAAGTAGTTGAATGAAGAGACAGAACGCCAATGTCTTGGAAAATAATGGACTTATTTTTCTTGCTGATAGTCTGATCTTTCTGGAGCTCCCTCCCAGAATCCCAGGCCCTGATGAGACTGGCCTCCATGATCCAGTAATGGGCTTGCCTTGTGACTGGCTGTATTTTTTCATGAAGGGAATCAGTTTTGAGGAAATTTAAGAAATCAATCTGAGGCTGGTTACGTTGCATTGGAACTCACTGCAAAACAATTTTTACATTATCATACTGTAATAGTATATACTTTTACAATTTTCCTTTAAAAAACAAGAGTTATCTTGTGGCTGTGAGGTAAATTCATTCAATGTTGAATTCAATTCAAGAAATATTCTAAGTCTTCAAATAGACTACAGCAGTTGTTAAAGACATTCACAATACTGGTTTCCTTTCAGTTTTATATTTACATGAATAATACACATGCAAAATGTGTATTTAAATGTGTTTTTAAATTTATTTTTATAGCAATCCGCATCAAAAATTACTGTCATTGAAAGGAATTAGATAGAAATGTATCCATGATTCCCTTTTCATACCTAAGGTATAAAGAATACTCTTTTCCCTAGTTAGGCAGCCATTTAGGCTTTTAACCAGTGTTTAACAACAGCAGTTCCCCTTTGTCCCTATGATCCTTCATGTAGTCAGTGCCTGCCGTTATATTTAACCTAAACAGCAGCCTCACTTGTGACAGTTGTATTCAGCCATTTATTATTCACAGCTTATTAGAGTGGGAGTTAAAGACAGATTGCTGTAGTTTTCCATTTTTCATGGAGGTTAGGCAAAAGTATTTCCTAGCATAACCAACTCAGAGTCCCACTACAGGAGATGCCATCACCTTGTAAACTGTGGGTCCTGTAACCAGACAGCCCTTTTACTTCATCACAGCTTGGGAAATTCTCCATTAGCTGTAGACATAGTGTATGCATACCCACACACTGTTTATCATCTTGGATAACATCTCTAGGAATGACTGTAAAAGTTTGTTGCCCCAGAAAAGCAGGAATAGAAAAAGTTAAGGGTAGAGCCTATCCTTGACTGAGCACTGCTAGCTTCCATTGGCTGTTGTGGATGGGCAGTTCTTTGGACCCAAGCCACCACCTTTATGAACTTTGTAACAGATCAGCAAGGTGTGTCTTCAGCAGAATGTCCTACAGTAGAGAGCTAATGAAACTTCCTGTATGATTAGGGTTGGAAAGTTTCAATTTGTAAATAAGCAAATAATTAATACTCCCCAAACCTATGTTTCCAATGTTATTTTAATGGCTTAATTCTTGCACTAACTAGAAAATCTGGTTTAAAATTCGTGTAAAGGCAGGATTTTTAATGCAAAAACCATAAGTTATCAAAAATCAAGACTCAATATATTTAATACAAAATCATAATATTTTTCTAATCAAATTAAACACAATTTCATTAAAATATAATTTTGTTTCAGCTCTATTTATTGGAGAAGCCCAGTTCGACAGTTCCTGAGTAATGCCCAGCTTCTCAGAGAGATTAAGGTGTCTTAATAGCTTTGAAGTTTGGGGAATAAATACCTTAGTTTAAATGTGCAAGGAACTGAACAGACTTAATTTTGCCCGTGCTTACCTCCATCTGCTTTATGCTTGCCATGTCTGAAATGAGACTGCTTACGTGCATAAAGTAAAGCCCTTACTAACTTATATTCTTGCCTGAATCAGGATCAGAATCTTGAATTTTTACTTAAGTCAAATGCTTTCAGTGTCCCATCTTGTTCATACCTAAGATACAGTTTTCCCTTTGATTTCAGAAGGAATAGAATCAAATGCAAATTCTTCACTGCCTTGAATCAATTTATACAAAAAGATTAATTCCAGTCCCTAACTGGGACAAACCCAGTGATTTTTTTTGAGTGGAGGGAGAAATCAACGACTATCTCTACTTGTCAATGAAAGGGGAATCCCTTGAGCATGTCTACAGAACCTGCTCCTGTACATGGAGTCTTTGCTCCAAGTTGAGGGGTGCTCTGCATGGGAAGATAATGAAGGTGCCAGCCAGGGTGGATGGAACTGAATAATTAAAGAAGCTTGTAAATTATGTTGCCATCTAATGCTGGAGGATATGGTCCTGCTGCAGGAAAAGATTTGCTCTCATGTATCTGAGGCATTTTTCAGAAGATATTAAGGATGAATATTGGATGCATAATTAGGTTTTCTTGAAGTTACATTAGTACATTAGAGGTGGATCTTGCAATAATTTCTGTTATGCCACATTACCTATACTTTGACCGAGCATATCACTGCTTCTATTTCTGTATCTCTAGTTGATATTTTTCTGGAATAAATGTATTTCAGAAAATGGAAGATTATATTTGCTCTCTAAATGTAGCATGTGTTTTTTTCTTATCCCTCTTCACTTTATTCTCTTTACATATTTCTTTCCCCTTTATTTTAATGGGAACCATACACAGAAGCTAGGCAGATAAATGCACTGAAACCTCATTAGCATTTAATCTCTTTTTAGATAAATGCAAATACTGCTGTCGATGGTACTGGAGCCTTGTCCAGCAGTCATCTGAGGAACTCGCTCATCCGTTTTTCACAGTGTGTCCATTACTATCAGTCACTGGAGACTGTGATCCAGAGTATTCGTTCTTGACGAAAACAATAGAATTAAGCCACAGGGCTTCAGAAAATTGCTTTCATATTCAAGAAGTGCTACACATATACAGACACCTTGTTGATGATTTTCCTGCCCTGAAGAAAATATATTGCTGCTGCCACAAACCTGTCTTTTGGCACTTTGTCACTTACAAGTGATGATAAAATTGCAACAAAGAGACTTCTTTTTAATCTCATAGGTCATCGTTTGTACTCTGGACAGTCCTCCTTTGTCCTCTCATTTAGTTTAGATAAGGTGGAAAAATCCTTTTAGTTGCCTCTAAACTTCTCTTAAAAATACAAAATCCAAAGAGTCAGCCTCAATGTACCCTCAAATTTTTAACATGACAACTTTTTTCTTCATGTTTCTCATTTAGATCAAAAGCATTTTAAATATATATATTTGTAGGCAGCTGAATTGCAGGCAGCCTTTTTGAATTATAGATTTGCATCAAACTGTAAACCTTAAGGGAGACATTTAATCCCTTTAATTTTGTGAGAACTCCAGAATCATGTGATAATAGTGTTACTGAAATTCTGACCATTATTATATCCATTTGTTACTGCAGAACACTTAACGTATTTTTTTTTAATTCAGTTATCTGGTCAAAGTTGCAGAAAACTTGTGACAAATAGAAAGACAGAAAAATTTGCAATAAATCCATGTATATGTTGAATATTTTGAAGGTTGACTTTCACGCCCTTTGTACAAACAACGATTTATCTGGCTACATTCTTTTTGATATTTTTTTTTCTACATTTGCTGGGAGATTTTTCTCATATTTGTCAACTTCTTCTTCAGCTTTATCCCTCAGTGAAATCCCAAACCTGCCTGTGACATAAAATGTCTACTGCCATGGGATTTTCATGCAGCAAATGCAGTACTTTTTCTCCTGTCTGCAGTTTCTTCCAGTCTGAGTGTCTTCCAGATGGAGGTATAGAAAGAGCAAAGAAGAAAAAGAGGCTTAAAATTGCCTGAAAAGGGCAGCAGAGGAAAGTACCCTGGCAGTATGCTTTCCTCTGTCCACGATGTATATCTGGCTTGTCTGCTCCTCCCCTGTGCATCTGACATCTGATATCCAGGAAGAAGACAGAGTAGGAATGAGGTGGAACCAAAACTGGTGTCACGATTTTTATGTGGGGTTAAGCATACTGTTTAAAAAAATTAAGGGGTGCTATCAATACCTAGGACAGATTCTCTACCTTTTCTTTCTTACTTTGATCTCCCTGGTTACCACTAAGCAGAGGCTGTGGAGGCATCACATGTTCCCTAGGATGAAGGAGGAGTCAGCTCCTGCAGTCCCCATTGCACACAAGAGCTTGAAGAGTGTGTTCAAAGGAAGAGGGAGACAGACACAGAAATTCAAAGTTTACTAATATGAGGACAACCTCCAGACACCTAGAACATTCACAATTCCTCCTATGAGAAAGCCAAGCATTAAGAAATACAGAAATGGACACTTAGGTGCCTAAATAACCATTAAGGGCCGAACCCTCTCCAAGTGTCCAGGGCAAACAAGTCTAATCACTCCAGATGAAGGGATCCTTGTGGTCAAACCAATCACTACTGAGGATAATAGACAGATTACTCGTCTACCTGGATATGGCCTTTATGAACAGAAATGTTCTGGGCCTCCTGCCAGTGTCACCTTCACTCTTTTCCTAAAATCCCTGCAGATTAACCAATATAAACTGACAAAAACAGAATTAGCCACAAAGAGAATTCCTGCTCCTGTGTGGGACTCTTCACAATGTGGGCTGAACTTGAAGATAACCAACATTATCTAGTTTAAATTTACTGCTTGGGAACCTTTAAAATAAGTAAAGATGCATACCTAAATAGCTAACTTCAGCAAATTATTTTTTCACTAGGTAAACTGCCCTTTTAGAGTTACTAATTATTCCTTTTCATTTGTATATTTGCCTTATTAATTTTAATTTTCTATTAGGTGTTTATAGAATAAATACATCCAGACACCCTTTCCCTGTTCAGGCCTTACCCTATAGTAATCTTCAAAATCTTCAAGTCTTCAAAACCAGTAGCTTCAGAAAGAAATGGTTTAGAATAGAAACAGGTTTCTATGATATCCTAAATAACAGCAATACTTGAGAATACTAATGCAGAAGTGTCCAAGCTAAGTTACACAGCCAAAGAAAGAGTCTATGGGGGAGAGCAATTTTTTACAGGAATTATTAGGCCTGAGGTGTTTGGACTTAAGACACAAAAAACAATTCATCAAAAAAAAGTGTAAATATTGTGATTTCTCAGCATAATATTGTATCACAAATAATTATATAAATGATGGTACAGTACTTTTAAGACAAGTTTTCTCTCAAACTCTTTCATTACATAAGTCACCTCTTCCTGACCTTATGCTGATTGCGTAAAATTTTGCAAGGGTACCATAAAAATGTATGTGCTGCCATGTCAAAAATAAATTGAAAAAGGCAGGAGCAAGAGGATTTTCTCAACTACAGACTATAAAACAGAAGCAGAAAATTATGGGGAAAAAAAAACCAAAATGATGAAAAGCATGAGCAGTTTTAAGACTCTGATTGATGGAATTTTCTCAAAATTTTAGGAGGCTTTCGAAGTGTTAGTGCATTTCACAGCAACCACTGGTAGTTTCTGAAGTCGTATTTTAAGGCTGTATTTATACCAGGGGCTCAATTCTGAACTCAGATACCAGCTATTTTACCCTTGCTTGTGTAATAAAATTAGTCACACTCTTGCTACAGTTATACAGGGCTGCTCATGTGCCCATGGCAAACTCAGCAGCATGGCTTCATGCCCGTGCTCTGACATCCAGCCTTGGTTACCCTGTCTCACACAAACCTGTTGTACCAAAAAAAGGGACAATGCACAGCAGCTGTCCTGATTCAAACAGTATCTATCACTTAAACATTGAATTAACCTGTAGCCCCATTAAAAATCTCCTGGATGAGACCCATTATGGCCAAATGCAGGAGGAGTTGGGCTGAGCCAACCTAGGTGATTGGTGCTGAAGCTTCAACTTGTCCTGCACTAGGAGCAAGACACATCTCTCTCCAAGCAGTGTAGCTGGGACAAATGCAAGCATACCATGAGTGTGGTAAAGGATGTAACAGAGACAGGGATGTTAATGTAGTTGCATTGTGCCAAAAATTCCCCCCAGGTTTATAAAACACTTTTTAAAATCAGCAGGTAATTCAGGATTTAACAACAATTTTGCCAGCTCTGGCATTTTGCCTGTATGTAATTGTTAATGTTTATTTTCAGTTTTATTTATTTATGCAGCAATCTTCTGGTATTTAATAATGTCTCTCTAGTTTGTTAATTTTTTGTTTAGTGAAGCAAAGCTTCTCTATTATAGTCCCGAACCTCCACACTTGGGATCCCTGCAGTAACCCTGGCAACCTCTTCAGCAGGGTGGGCTACAGCTCCAGCACTTCTCGCTGAGGGAAGCGGAATCCTTTCCCCAGAAATCTGGAGGTGGGGTGCATCACCACTGCTGAAGTGTCACCTGGGCTTTTGATGTTGAGGCTGCAAGGCTGATGCCTGTATGCACTTATGCATTTGGTTTTGCATGATCACATAGTCCCCTTTTAAAAAAAAAAAAAAATTAGATTAAGCCTATAATATCATTTTTGAGAGGATGTTAAGATGCTACCACATAGTTCTTCATCAAAATAGATGTCAGGTCTGAACCAAAACATGCTTTGTCAGCTTTTGAGATTTTGTTGCTATTACTCATACTGGAAACTATAAGGTAAGCTCTTTTCAATTATTTTCTAATCCACTAATTGAGTAAACAATTCTGTGTTTGCTATAGACAAAAAGTTTTTAAAAAGAAGGTATTTTTTTATCCTATTCTGTAGGGTTCTCAAGCACTCACCCTGTTAGCATAATCCATAGCCTATTAACATAATCTATATTACATTCTGCAGTGTCATCTATTATATTATACAACCATAAGAATAAGTGAAATTAGTATGCACCAAATAAATATTATCCAATTTTTTCATACAGGTATTTCCCAAGACTCTTTCTTTCCTGTCATATATGTATATCTAAAAAACATTGCTAGGAAGAAAATTTTGGACTGACAGGCATAAAATATGAGCTGTCCCTTTATGGAGAGGTGTTGAGAGTTGCTGTGGCTTTACAAGGGAGCACTCTACATGGTTAAATTTCCTTCAAATTGAACTACTGTAAATTTTTAAATCACGAATATTTACTGCAGTCCTCTGGCTCAGGCAATCCTGCTAAGTGTTCCACATCTTCTCTCCAACATCTTTCCAGTTTGTAGGTTGCTTCAGTTTTGTTGCTTTCCAGGGTGTTAACTTTTGCATGTTCACATTTCTGAAAACCTCTTCACATTTCTGAGTTACCTTTTTTCCCTGGATCTAGTATTTCTCAAAAGAATTCCTCCTAGAAGGTTCCAAAAACAACTGAGCGCTCAGAAGAATAAATGTTGTTTGCAGAATGTCTTAAACTTCTGGAAAAGATAACTTTATTTTTGTGTATGTTAGCGACTTAGTTTACCTTCCATTAAAATCCCAGGAGATAAAAGTTGAAATTTATTTATGACATAAGATTAATGAGTAGTTTCTTCCTGATCTATTGTTGTGGATGGGAAAGGCTGAACAGATGGACTTACTGTTCAAGTTTCAAAGTTAAGCAAATGAGATTACAGATAAAGGTAATTAGGGAATGTTTCAACCATAAAATGCCTCACAGTTAGAAACTCCTGGAAACAAAACATTGACAGGGTGAAGCATAAAATAATACACTCCAAATATTAATAACATTCTAGTATGATCAACTTCATAATGATGACACCTAGTGATATTCATATTGGAGTCCAGTGTTGCTAATGAGGAGAGCTATCTTTGCGGACCACTGGGCTGACAATTAGTGGATGTGTGACTGCCATGGGATGTGCGTGGCTGCAGTTAGCTCCACACTCACCAGCTCCTTAGTGGTCCAACCAAAAACAGCACAGAGATCAGGAAACCAAATACAGCAGAGGCCAGAACAGACAATCATTTATTAGATATACTAAGTTAATATAAAAATCATATGACTTTACTGACACAAGTATAGAAAAATCTGGGCTAGACTTACACATTTCATTACTCCAGTGTGTTTGCTTTTTTTTGTCAGGCTTTGAGGCATGGGCTTTGTTCTAGGGTGAGTAGTTTAAGCCTGGCTCAAATGTGTAGTTTTCCTGCTGTTTCTTTTCCCTTGCATATTTAGCTCTTTAGGGAACCTTCAACTGTCACTCTTTCAGTATGAGAATAGGAAAGTTCATCTGAACAGCATTGCTCCTACAGTATTACTGATTCCTACAATAGGTTTAGAGTTTTCCTGACAAAAATGGTAATCATTCCATCTTCAGTTATTGGAGTATCAGGACACTTAAGTATTAAGATAGAAACACACTGTAGTAGCCTATTTACAGACAATTTCTTCATTTTCTTAATAGTCTCCTGAAAATTTGGTGACAAAATTTGGTAACAGATTTCCTTTAAGGGTATAATATGCCATCTGTAGCTTGCCAGTTTCTACAAACCAAGGTGGGGAGATCCATTATACCAGTACATCACATGGTCTTTCAAAACAACAGTGCAAAAGACACCATTCCAGATACATCCATCCTCTCATTGTGAAAACCTGCAGCACAGTCAGCTGTGGAGAAAAATCACAGAACTCTTAGATTCTGTGCGTATCAATGCATAGGGAGTTCGTCATGAGATGATACTTTTGGAACACAAACTGATATACAGTCATTGCTTTGAAATGTTAGAGAATAAGTTGGGAGGAAAAATATAAATATCTACTGTCTTGAGGTGCCAGGAGGCATGAAAAATCACCACCCAATAAATCTTATTGGGTTAAAAAATGAGTTTGTGGCACCTCTAGGACTGAATACACAGTATTACCTGATTTATGGGAGTTATGAAGCTACATGGTGCCACTTGAGAAGCCCAAGGCAGGGAGCTGTGCAGGTTGAAGGATAAATGGTGATTATATTTGATTTTCAATACTGAGATAGAAAGGAAGAAAAAGTTCCATCAAGTGTCAATCACTCTTTGAGACCCTGTTCTGAAAATATCTTTTTACCAGATACAATCGCATGTGAGCAGTTTCCAGTACCACATCAGGGTGGTCCTTTACTGAAAAAGAGAAGTAGCTAAAACCTAAATGGTTAGTGGAGATGTGGATTTTCAAGATGGCAAATTAGGGGAAGATTTTTCTCCTGCAAGATCGGGATGTTTAGATCCTGATGTAAGTAGAGGAGAGTTCTTCAAATCCACAATTGGGCAGCTGAACAAGGGAAGAATTATTTTTTAGATTTCAAATGTGTACATGTGATTGGTAAAGGACTCTTAGAGATTTGGCCAAATCCTGCTTGTATTACTCTTTAAAATAGTTCTAGTATCTAATTAATGGAATAGTAGAGAAATAGCAGTCAATGCAAGTAACTTAATTATCAAAACTCTTGTGCAGAAGACTAGGCAATTTTCTTATTTTCTGTTTGTTTATTGGGACCATTTTCCCACTTTTCTTAAGACACGCTTAGCATAAAGCAGCAAGTTTATGTGTCAGAGCTAGTCTAGGTGTAGGTTTTGCTGCTTTGAGGTAGGGAATGGCGTAGAGGATCTCTGAAGATCTTGTTTTCAATAGTTACTAGAGACTGGAAGTACAGCTTGGTTCTGTTGAATCTATCCATTTCTTTACAAAACAGATGTGCCTGGTGAATCACAGTAATAGAGAAAAACTATGTAAAGATTAAGGTAACAGGATTTGGTTTTTTTCCATTTTCCCACCTCCCAAAACTGACATTGTTTTTAAAATGTGAATCATTTAAGCCAAGCTAATGATAATACTTGTACTTCAGGTTCTTTCACAGCAGTATGAATTGGTTTCAATTGCTTGTGAAACTCCAATTCTTTGTCAGACATAAATTGCAGATGCCATAATTTCCCTCGAAATTTCCTCCCTCCCTCCTTCCCTCCCCCCCCCCCTCCCTCCTCCTCTCCCCTCCCCCCCCCCCCCCCCTTCTTCCC
>VYZX01031827.1:55031-67213 GCA_013401335.1 Brachypteracias leptosomus
TTCCTTCCCTCCTTCCTTCTCCTCCTCTTTCCCATTGATATCTCTCTACTTTCTTTCCTTTTTTTCATCCTTTTATATAAGAATATTTCCATTACTTCTAAGAACAGTAATAGAAATAAGGAATTTGTTGCCCCAAATTTAAAAAGCTACTTCTGTTTTTCCATTGTAATCCTTCAGTAAGAACTTTAAATGTAAAAGTTTACCATGTGTCAACATAGGCCATGTATTTTGAACTAAGCATCCCAGAGAACAGTTAATTAATTCATAACTTTGCAAGATTACTTTTTTAGGACACCAACAGCATTTTCTGTGAGAATTCTCTCTTAATGGAGCATGCTGAGCGGCTGCACAACTCCTGTGTGCTGGACAAATAACACCCTCCCCCCAACTTCCTTCCTCCCAGCTGAATGACTGTTACACTGTTGCCACTGAGAAGGACTTTCCCTGTAATAGTACCCTCCCATGGTGGGGCATCAGCTTGGCAGCATAAAGAATAAAGAATAAGTAGTTCTCAAGAAATGAGCACATCCACTGCTGTTACTTATGCAAAATGTAGATTAATGAAGTGAACTGAGGTTTACAATGGGAAAAAGTGGAGAGAAGCCATAGGGCAGATGCAGAAGGATGTGGAACTTCATTCTCCTCTCTAAACTCTGAAGCTGAGTCCACATTTAGGAGAAAACTTTGTTTCAACACTCCATTGACAGAATAACTTGGAGGGAGGGGGTTGTGTCTCTTTTTTTTTCTTTTTTTTTTAGATGTCCACATAAGAGATCATAATTAATACACAAGCTAACACAGGAAAAATCTGTGTTGCGAATATAAAAATCTCCTCCTCGCTGAGGAAATATTTGGGGCTAGTATGATTCTCTGGCAGAACTCCCATTCTTCCGGGTTTCATTAAAGGAATGTGAATATGAAGAATCACAAAATCACAGGATGGTTTGGGTTGGAAGGGATCTTAAAGATAATCTAGTTCCAACCCCACCTTCCACTAGACCAAATTGCTTAGAGACTTGTCCAACCTGACCTTGAAAACTTCCAGGAATGGGACATTCACAACCTCTGTGGGCAACCTGTTCCGGTGCTTCACCACCTGTTTTTCCCTTTTTTCCAAAAAGGAAGAAACCCTAAATGAGTCAAAGAGAAGCCTGGAAATTGTTATCTCCAGGTCTGCCATCCATGGTGGCTGTGCTCATATGGCACTAGGGCTGTGGATGGGTTGGGCTGTGGTGGTGGGTCACAGACCTCGGGCTGCAGCAGCCCCTGATCCCAGTGCTGCCGGCCCAGCTGGCCCCTCACTGTGCTGTGCCAGGGATCCAGGTCCAGCTGCATCTCCAAGAGCTGTAGGGAGGGTGAACTACAAAGAAATCACATAAAAAAGAAAATGAAAGTGAATATTGTGGTTGCAAAATGCAAAGCATACTTTATTATGCATTCTTTCAGTATGTTTTCACATACAATTTTGTTCTAAAAAATTCTGGCTTATTCTGGCTGTGGCATACACTTTTGGCTAGCTGCTATATTGTTATTTTAAACCAAGTATCCCAAGCAGAATTAAATTTTCCTACTAAGCAGAATTAAATTTTCCTACTAAGCAGAATTAAATTCTCCATCGAAAAGCAATTAATTTGCTTTGTTTCTCAAAAACACACTGCAGGAACCAGTCCTCGGTTAAAATAATGCTTGATGAAAAATGGAAAATTCTCTGTATTTCCTGCAATTTTATGATCAAATTTAGTACTAAACTTTATTAAACACTGTTTCAATTTTATATTTTAATAGACTAGCAACTTATAAGTATGCTGTACTTCCAGAAGTGGTTAAAAAATCTATTTGTGTGTCTCATAAATAATTCTGGCAGGTAAGAGCCAAAGTGCTGCTCTTTCTATGGGCACCTCTGTATAATTGTGTAGTGGACTTCCAGAGGAACAACATGGCATTATTGAAGATTTGTCTTGAAAGATTTATCTTGTTCTGTTAAAACAAGTCATTAGATTTATCTCTTTCAGTATCATAGGTCTTCATTGAGTCAAATAAACCATATTTTGTTTACCGCCCTGGAAAGATATAAATGCTAAATACTCTTTAACTTTATTTTATGAGAGTGAATATTATATTCCTCTTTCCAGTGACCTTTTATTGCCTTGTGAATAAAAAAATAATTTACCAGACAGAAATAACAGCCAGAGGAAGGTGGGATTTATGAGCATGCCAACTCCACTAAAACCAAAGGATAAACAGAATAGTCTCAGAATAAAAATGGTGAATTATCTAGTCCTCTATTCTCAAAACTTTAAAATAACTTTTCTTCAAAAATTAGAGCTTTATTCATGTCATCACGGCAGAAGTAAAAGAGTGCAGGTTTTGTTTCTTCCTTTTTTTCTGTTGCTTGTATGCTAATGAATCTAAGAAATAATTAGATATATTCTATTTGTAAGAAATTAGAATATGAAAGAATTGTTTATCCAGTCTATAATACGTTCATTAGACACATGAGCTGCAGAACGTCTCTGAATTCTGAACACAGAGGATTATTATATTATCCTAACAGTGTTAGGTATTTATTTGTTGCAAATAGTTGCACGAAGTCTACAACTTTACAAAATAAGGCAAACATCAAGTTTCTGTGCTGGAATCTGTAGGATCTCTGATTTTGAAACACAGTGTGCTTTGAGAAGTAACTGTAAGATGGAAACTTTGCTTTCCTGACACCAGCTCTCTTTTTTTACTTTACACAGAAATATTATTTAGGTGGTATCATGTAAAATTCCTTACTGAAATCCAAAAAGACTAGTTCTTCCACACTTTAAGAAACAGTTATCAAAATATGTACTTAGTCTAATTCAATAATCTCACTTTTCATTTTAACCCACTACTAATTTATAGTTAAATCTGATTCTTCTTTCATTGGAAATTCTCACTGAAGTCATGCACACGGACAGATCAGACTCACAAGTATATAGCTGATTTTGTAATTTGAAGCATTCCGTCTTTTCTTAAATGTAAGAGACTTGCCAGTATTGTTTTAGTATTTTTTTAGTCACATGTTGCTGCACCTGCATTCACAGATCAGTAAAAATGCTTGGCATTTACGTCATTTATTTGTTCTTGAAGACTTCTAGGATTGGAAACAGCTTGTTTTCCCAGCTTAGTTAAATTTTGCACTTTATCTTTCCAGCTGGCGTTTACTAGTATTTTCCAATTGTCTATCCCCTCCAATTAGCCCATGGGATCCTTTGGAGAAGGAGAAGAGAGGGAGAAGGCTGAGAGGTGTGGGACAGCATGGCATCCCTTTGCAAGGTGCCAGCGAACCCCCAGTCTCAGGAGCCTTTAGGTTATACATGGGACATGAGGGAGAAGAGTGAAAGGAAAGGGAGAAAGGAACCCATGAACGTTTGAGGAAGATAAATAGTTACAGGGGAGTCAGAAGAACGAGAGAAAGTAAAATAGGGTCTGTCTACACTAGATCAGGGCATGAAGCAAAGATCAAGTCCTTTGTTAAATTGGGTTCAGGATAACCCCATTGGGATGGCTGCTTCCTCCCAGGGAGCAGCTGGTTAAAAGGGAAGCACATAGCAAAGCAATGCTCGTGCCATGCTCATTTCTGGTCAAGTTGCACTCTCCAGGTTCCCATCTGTCGCCTGTGGAAGTGCTTGGGATGGGGTACAGGGACATTGCCTTCTACTACAGTGGGTCAGGTGAGGGCTTTTGCCACTTTTCACTAAGGTTTTTAATTTATGTTAATGTTGTTCTTATTTACATTTTTTTCCTTATTTCATATTTCAGATAGTTTTTCACATTACCATCAAACTAATGCTTACTAATGAACTGTCACAGTTGCATGTATTTCTTAAGCAACATGTTCTTCTGTCAAGAAAAAAACAAACCCAACTCATTCTTAGTTATCTACAATCTGGAGACTGTGCTCAGCCATAACTGACTGAGATGAGCCAGCAAGGTTGCTAGAGTGGATGGCCTTAATTCCCTGGTCATTTCAAGGGACCTTGTAGACCCTCCCACCATTATCTCCTTGATGGAAGACTGAAGTGAAAGAGCAACTTTGCGCAGTACTTTTCTCAGAATGAGACATGTGCACCTTCTGACCACTACACAAAATTTGCTAGCTTTTCAGCTGCACAGAGTAACAAAGTCAAAACCTGAAGTGAATTATGATTTGTCTTTCTGTTCATAGGATGAAATGAGTATTCTACTGCCCTAAGATTTCATGGATTTTTATGTTAAATTAATGACAAAAATATTTGCAAAGAAAATGTCCATTTTGCACCTGTAATAGAATTTTCCTGCAGCAGCAGCAGTGTCTGTTTCATGTAGATGACAGGCTGACAAATGGAAAGATTATTTCTGTTCCTTCTTTCATTTGAGAGTCATAAATCTGAAAAATGCGGAATAGATTTTTTTCATGCATCTTATAAGATTTTATAGGAAGATTCAAGATGGCAGAGAGGGCACAGTTCCAGAATATAAATTAAGGTCTATACTGGTACCACCAGCAGTCATCAAAGTGATTTGACAGTATCTTTGTCAAATCAATATACAATGCTTTGTTGAACTAGTGGAGCAAGTGGATATGTCTGATAAAATAAACAAAGTGTTGTCCATGCCATCGACATGAATGCTTATTTAATAAGATCATTTTGATTCAAAGTCAGTTTTCATATTTATACTATTGCAAATCATGCAGAAGCAGTTGTGTCAGCCATCTGATAACTTCATATACCATAGAGATGCAGATCTATTCAGCTTTGTCTTCAGGTGTGTATATAGTGCTACTGTATCAATAGTAAATACTACCATAATTTATATTCACCCAGCATCGGCAGACAGGAAGCTCTATCCTTTCTCAGTGGTAATACAAAAACCAAACAAACTGGATATCGAGTTATTGGTCAGCTCAGGTGCTCTTTGTCATGAGACATTTCACTCTGCGCTGCTTTGAATTCAGCCAGTTTCGGGGCTGTAATTACACCATGGACCTACAACTCCACAGGATTTTTTTGTTGGTTTTTCAGTGCAGCAGTTCCAATACCAAATTTTCCTTAGACACAGAGCTGCTAAATTTAAGAAAAATATAGATCCTTCCGTACATATCTGTGGCAATTCAAAGGCAGTGGATTAAGTTGTATTTGTGCTGGTGAGCAGCTAAAGCCAGGGAAAATGTCACCCTGGACCACAGTGCAAAGCATCTTCAGGGGACAGTAATGTCAGTAGAAACTGATCTTTCAGATCTCTGACACAATTAGACTGAAAAATCCTTACTAAGCCTTAAATGACATAGCTTAAATAACATATGTAATTTAATTCAACTGTTCTCATGACTGCCTAAAAAATTTTTTCATGGTAAACCTTTTTTATTTTATCCTTTTCTTCTTCTTTTTATTTCTATACATATATGCAACACAGGCACTCTACTCAATTGAAATATTAAGATTATATAATCAGACAGTACTTTAATATCATCTTTTAGTGCATGAAAGGTCATATTACAATAAGGATTTATGGTTATCTGGTTACCTTGAGAAAGCACTTTCATTCGTACTGTAAAAATGAAAGCCTGGTGGTGGCAAGTTCTGTTCTTTACCTGCATGATGACTTCTCCATCACTATAAGCCATTCTTTTCTTTGGGAGTGTAAGAGATACTAGTTGCTGCTTAAATGTGGGTAAGCCAAATTATTTTTTATGGAATAGCAAGACCAATATGTCTTTCTCTCTCACTAGTACTGCTTCCACACAGCCAGGCATGTCCCCTTTCTACTTTAGATACCCTAAAACTTTTACCTTTTCTTTATTAATTTTCACAGGCAATGAAAATTGCCTTTTGTAGGGGTCTGTATAAAGATTGATCCTTCACATCTGAGACCTTGTAGCAGAATCCAGGGCTTGTGCTTATGTTTTGCACACAGAAGGAGCCACAGTATGTTTGAAATTATAAAACTGTAATTTTTCATTTGAAATTATAGAACTGTAAAATAACTATTTTAATTTGTATGTAGAAGGCTGCTTTGGTATAGCTCCCTGGTCTTCTTTAAAATATAAAAGAACAGCGTAAAGTAGAGAGGGCAAGCCTGCACAAGTGGTCTGATGTCTTCAAATGTGGTGAGTGGGAGGTACAAAGCTCCCTGAGTGCCTCCCCCCTACCTCCTACTCTCTGTGTTCAACATCCATCTCCAGATGGAGTGGAACAGGGAAGAAGCAGAGAGGTCGTTCTATTCCTCCTCCATAGTGTGGCCGCCTTCATAGGATGATTCAGGAAATTATCCTTTTTCATGCATTCCACCATTTGGCAAGCATCTTCCCCATGGAGGATGCCAGCAGCATTTCTACCTCCAGGAGGAAGGAGATAAAATTGTAAATAACATTTAAGAGTTAACTATTTTCGGCTATGTTGCATAGGCTGAAAGTCGTATTTTCTCCTTCGGAAATTTGTTTTGTGTGATCTGACTGAGGCAAGTCAGGGAGAGAACACAGAAGACATTTCTACAATTACAAGTGCTGCAGATCAGAGATCAGCAGCACAAGTGAGATTCAAATATAATGAAAAATGGGAAATCACAAAGGGCAGACTGACTGTCATGGTCACTGTGCCAGGACTCCCACACATGCTGCAGCTGCAGGTCTGTAGCATCGAGCAACCCTGTGCTGCAATTTGGATGTGTCCCATGGCACAAACAGCACCCCTCCACCAGGCCAGCACTGTGCCAAACCAAGCTGTGAGAACATCCTCTGAGCAAGGCAGCTGCACCATTTCTACCTAAAAGAGAAACGTTTTTGTACTGCTCTGTGGACAAATGTTCTGAGGGGAGACAGCTATCTGATTACATAGTCTCCTGCAACCTAGTATCTCTCTGAAAAGACACTGTTGAGTTGTGGATGGGCTCTACCACTGGTCCCAAGTTCTTCTCAGCCGAGCATTTTGGGCCATGGCTGTTCATGTTTCCCATCTTTGCATGCTCTCAAATCTGGATACTTAATTGTTTGTTTTTTTAAAATAAATGCATCTCTGCTGCTGGCTGGTGTCTCAGATTTCAAAGCAAGATCCCCACTCACAGACTGCAGGTGCTCCTATATGTTCTCTCCAGTTATGTCTAGCCTGCCAAGTATGGATGCTGCACTGATGTCTGGGCTTGCACCACACCACCTTCTCTGTCCATGAAAAAAAACCTAGGCATGCAAAATGAGCAAGGAACAGATTTGTTTGAACCTGATCTAAACTGCAGGCTCTGCTCAATTTGTAGTCTAAATATAGCCTCCGAATTGCTCCTTGTGCCTTCAGGGTCTTACCTGAGAAGAAAGAATGTGGAAGACAATAAAGGGCAAGAAGATCTTAGAAAACTTTTACTCATTCATAATAATTTTTAGGAGAGCACTTCACTATATTTCTGTTTACAGAACAGTAAACAGCACTAAGGAATTTACCTCCTCCACCAAGGAAGATACTTGTCTCTTGGTCCTCTTGAAACTGCAGGTTTGGTAAATAATGCTAAACGATTTAACTGTTAAATTTGAGACAGCACAATATTTTGAGCAGTAAAATATTCCAGTGCAACACATACACATATATGAATGCAGCTCACATGAAATGCATTTGGTATCAGTTAAATATTTAAGTGTCATGAATTGTAATTACAAATAGAAAATAATGGTGTGATTCTTGTCCCTGTGCTGTCTAGCACTTTCATTATTACCAATTATCTGGGAAAAAAGAGTCCTATAAAGTTTGTAAATATCCCTCAAATCATGAGAGAAAACAACAAACAAATTTGCTGGCATTCAAACAGCCATGTTCAATTCAGGCCCAAATGTCAAGGACAAAGACTCCTACATTAAAAAACACACCTATAGAAACAGAAATTCTGAAAAATGTCTTGGGATTTGAAGCAGATGATCTGCTGCTTGGTGCTGTGGCAAGAGGAGCTAATGCAGATAAACAGGATGATCTCAAGTAAGGAGGTTACACTGGAGAATATTTTGTCACTGTCTCTTGTGGTATGAAACCTAGAAGACAGGATAGGAAAACAGTGTGGCATATTCAAAACGAAAAAACAAATGGATTATTTTTTTTAATGCTCGATATTTAAACTGCTAAACTCATTGATATACAGTATTACGGACACCAAAAGCTTATGCTAAAGAGATAAGTTCTTGTAAGTACATTCCATGGAGTACTCTTAAGCACGGAGGTGTTTGTATTTGTCATAAAGCTGGAGGCTGGCACAGGAGTCTAGAAAATATCACTCACTTCTTTCTTTTTTTAAACTTTTCCTGAATCATCCACTACACCTCACTGTCAAAGACAAGCCATTTATCTAGATAGACCTTCGGTCTGACCTAGTACAGCTAATCATATGTTGTTGTTCCTACCACTGCTATATTTACCATCCTGATATATGATCAGATCTCTAATATTGTGTTCAGTTCTGATGTTCACAGTCCAAGAAGGAAACTGAATATTTGAAGACTGTAAGAACATTTTAAAATATCGGGAAGCAAGTGAAATGGTAAGGGATCCTGTTATATGTCCCTTAAGAAGGGCGGGGCTAAGGGATAGTATCCAAAAGTATCTAATCAGACTCTTCAGCAGAAAAAAATCATGCATGACGGTAGGATTCATCTGGCTAAATATAGATGTCTGTATATGAGCTGGTCCATCTAGAAGCTCTGTGTGTCAATAGAGATCTAAGCAATACTCTCAGTGGATTGTAAAGCCCAATTCATCTCAGTCTAAAGTAGATGTCTAAAATGGGTTAGATGAATCACTCTTTTAAAGTTTCCATTTGCTCCATTGTCTGTGAAAGACACCTAGTGTGACTAGCACAGTTGCAGACCTGTACTGAAAGTGCTCAAAGCTGGTTGTATCTTACTTCTAATGTCTATGAACTAATTAGTAGAGATTAGTAAAAGCTGTAAAATATAGTACAGATTACTGCTTAGTGTGATTAGCAACTGGAACACATTATGAAGGACTGAGATGGCTGTTCTTTCAAAAGCTTTTTAAAAATTAACGTTACACTTTATTTTCTAGAAAATATGCCCTAGTTGAAACATGGCTGTTGGTCTTGTGCCAGAGGACTCCTCTGGCCCCTGTTGAACAGGAGGTCAGACTATCAAATCATAATGATTCCTCCTGGCCTTAAAATTCTGTGCCTTCAATCACTGCTAATGATTAGTGACATGTTTTCAATGCCTTATTAAGTGCCTCTTGATCGATACAGATGTGTCATTTACCTGCAGGGTTTTTCCTACTATTGTTAGCTGCTGCTGCTGCTGTGTTTGTTTCAAAGAATGCAATGATACAAATCAGCTTATGAATCTTAGGTATGCTGAAGTTTTCCATCAGTACCAAAGGGCAGATTTTGCAGTGACTTAGAGGGTGGTAGACTTCCCCCTTAGCACTCTGCTCCATGCTGTGCAGCCAGAAGTGAAGCTGCAGTGTAGCACAGCCCTTTCTATTGTAGCAACATCCAGCCCCATGTAGCCAAATTTATCCTTGCATCACTTAGTTTGCAGTGAAAATGGCTGGATTTAAAGCTTGGGGTTTAAGGAGAGTCTTTCCTGACTTAGTGTTTCATGTCACTGACAGGTTTATCTATACTATAGCATACCTTTATTTCCATTATTGTCATACGTAAAGAAAAGATAATAGTGTGTGCATGGCTATGTCATGAGTGTGTTTTATGCTACCCTTGTTTTCACTAAATATAATGGCAAGCAAATGCGTATTAAACTTAGTGTTCACAAATGCAGTTTTACTTTGTATTGCTGCCATTTAGGATGACTAACCAGGTTTGCACACAGTAGCTAGTATGAAATGACATTGTGAGTCGATACAACAACAAAACCACTTTTGACTGGTCTGAATACTTCACCAACTAAAAATTTTCCTACTAGTTTTGTCAAATCTATGACATGCATAGTAGTTCCTTACACCATCCCTTCATTATTACTGGTGTTATTAGAAATCCTGCATGTTTAGCTTTTCTTAAAGGTCTGGTCAAGATGGCATGGGTAAAGGGAGTGTTGAAGAATATTATAAAACTAGAAGAATTTGTTTCTCATGGGGTGATCAGTGGTCAGTATCACTGATAATAATCACTGTCTCATCTGATTTGTTTTCATCTCACAAATGAGCGAGGCTTGAAAAGCTATACCTGAAAGGTTTAAATTCCTGATTCCTAAAGCTGGATCTTTAGCTGCAGGTGCTCAGACATCTCCAAGGTACTATCAGCAAGCCCAGTCATAAATCACAGAGACTTGCTATTTACCAGTATGACTGATCTCCAAAACCAGGATCAATGCAGTTCATTCCTGAAACCTGAAAACAAGTGTATATATAAGGGAAAGTGTCAAGAAAGACAATATTAAAAAGAAGGTCAAACTTTAATTCACCTTGGTTCCCAGAAACATTCCTTGAAGCCTCCTGTTGAGAATAATTCCACAGCCTGTGTGGATTACATTACGCCTACCCTTAAACTGAATCCTTTAAAGATAGTTACTGACTCATTTTTATTCTAAAAGATATTTACTGTGGTGACATTGCTTCTTATTCAATAAGGCAAATGCAGATGAATTAAATATAGTTTTCAATGGTATTTTTGCTGCTAGGAGGCTCACTCCAGTTTTTGCCCCAATTTTGGGTAATGGAGGGGTATTTTTTTTCAGTATTCCAGAAGAGGCTTGAAGAAAAGCAAGCGCTTTGAGGCAGTGATGCGTAGAGCAGTCTATATTCTCCATCACAAGGAACTGCCTTGTTGTGGGGAAAAGCCAAAATCAAAGCTCCTGCCAATCTAATTCCTTTCTCCTTGCACAAAGTAAAGTCATTATTCTGCAAAGATTGCTCTCCCTCTCACAATCTGGTCTTTAACTCCAGCATCCAGCACTGAGACACAGGAGGAATTCTCACAGCCTTTGGCATCTCTTTGCTGTGTGCCAGCTGAACCACAATTTGTTCCTTCCCGAATACATCCTGCAACTGAAGGAGCAGACTGTGCTATCATCATACTTGTATAAGGTGAGATGAAAGATCCTTCCAGCCCAGTATCCTGTTTCTGAGAGTGGACAGCAGCAGATGTTCTGGGAAGAGTGTAAGAAAAAAGCAAAACTACAATGACGCTTTCCCAGTGTATTTGCCCCAGCTTCAGAGGTTTGTGCCTCACACATTTCCTCAGCTAGGGTCAAAGTCTGCTCAACACTTTTCTCCATAAAATTTCTGCAACTCATACGGTATGCTGTTCTCCCTGGAGTTGATCCTCAAGGTAGCGATGTCACGTGAATCCCAAGTATCTACCATGCATCGAGTTACATTACATTCTCCACCAGTTACAATAGAATTGGGCTTTCTCCTGGCATGTTGCCTCTTTTTTGTTAGCACAGCTAGAAACAGGAATCCCAATAAACAGGTAGGCAAACCCCACTCTCTGACAGGGCTCGCTAACAGAGTATTTGTATAACTTTGTTGAATTTCGTGGAGCTGGACTACATTTTCATTGGGCTGTGTGTCGTGTTTGAAAGCTGAGCTTGAACAAAAGTTTTTGCATCTTTTACAGTTTCAGACTAGAGCTGTGCAGGCATGGCTGGGTAGATGGGCAAAGGAAATGTTCACACTATATTCTGGTGCCAACTTGAGCACTCAAGAAGTCTTCTGTAGCTGAGAGAAAGAGAAGGCATGTACCTCAGCTCTAAAATTATCCTAGAGAGATTATCCTTCTCATCTAGTTTCTAAATTTGGAGCTAAAATTCAGGCACACGAACACCCTCCCCATTACTCCAACATTTTCCAGTTACCAATTCTGATTTAAAATTAAAACTCAGTGATCAGATCTCTGACAATCTGTGGTGGCCCAGCATCTTGCCCTGCAGCAGTTTCAACTCTGGCAACAACAGAACTTTTAGGAATAAAAGCTCTGACTGATTTTCTAGTTAACTTAATTTATTGTAATTAGCTTTACTTAATTATACATACAGCTGTTCTGCACCTTCAACATAGCTCAGGGGACTGTTTAAAGTGCTTAAGTCTAAATGTCATGTTTTAGCACAGTATTTGTCTTCTCAGGATCTGGTGGGAGGGAAGGGCACCCAGCAGCCCATCTTTCTTTCCTTTGTTTCTTTCCACACACTCTCAGCACATCCTCCTCCCCCACTGCTTTTCTTCCTGGGCAAAGAA
>VYZX01031827.1:83387-114628 GCA_013401335.1 Brachypteracias leptosomus
CTGGAGTATGTTCGTATCTCTCTTGTACTGGGGAGCTCAGGGCTGGACACAGCACTGCAGAGACATCTCAGCAAGGCTGAGCAGAGATCACCTCACTTGACCTGCTCACAATGCTTTTCTATACACAGCCTTGGAGCCTGTGGGCAAATTTTAACTAAATTTCAATATCTGCAAAGCAAATGTTAGCACCTAACCTAGCTGCCCAAAGATGTCTTTGTAATTAATGGAGAGAAGTAGGAACACCTATTGGAAGTAGGATGAATTGCATCCTAGAATTGTGTATTTCTTTCTATGGATAGTAGAGGGATTCTAAATGACTAGCTCAGATTAGAAGTCTAGTGCTAAATAAGAGACCCTCAACCCCTAAAGCACAACTTAGAATTTATGAAGCTAAACCCAAGAAGGGGATCTGCCCCCTCTGAATGCTTGACATCTATTTCCATCTAGCTATATTTGGGAGTTAAAATAAATTTCCTGAGGTCACAATTTACTAAAGATTACTTTTGTTTGGAAACATGAAGAAAGCACTTGTCTCTTATAGAAGAACCTGTTCACCAGAGCATTCACCCAGATGGTGGAAGAAAGACAGATGAAGACAGAGGGAATAAGGGACAGGGACTAATGGACAGGAAAACAAAACTAAAACAGCTTTAATGAAAATAATAATATGGAATATATAAAAATATATACAAAATGAAGATTGAACCCAACTTCCTTGATGAAAATTATGTCAGCTTCACCACTGGTGCTGTGGACCAGGCACTGGTGAAGTCCCAGACTGGACTCAGCAGGAGATGTGAACCAAATTCAGGAGCTGGATTCTGGAACTAGATTTGGGAAAACATATATTGGAATTGAAGGCAGAACAGACAGAGTCCTCTTTGGACACTGGCTGTTGAAGAAGAAACCTTAACTCTTGTGATGCCTCAGCTTTATGCTGAATATAATGTATATTGAATGGAAGACCTCATTGTTCACTTTTGAGTCACTGTCCTGTCCGCTCCTCCTTGCAGGTGAGACCTTTTGCTGTATGGCAACCTGACGTGGTACAAAAGATTTAGCAGTGACCTTAATTTCTATAGGAGCAAGTATAAGCAAGAGCCTTTCTCCACACTGATGCTTCATAATAACTATAAACGTCAAACATTATAACTGCTAGAAGCAGATACTGTCTGTGAAAATATGCCGTTAACTTCAGAAAGTGAAGCTACTTAGAAGGAACTAGGCTGAAAAATAAAATCACGGAAAGAATCAGTTTTGGTCTAGCTCAAACCAGGACACCCTGCTAGCCAGAAAAAAAATTGAGCCACTACCATATAATCTAGTCAGAGGAGAATATTTTCCAGTGTGGTAAAGCCAAATGACAGCACGGAAAAGAGATGCAAGATTCAAAAAGTCAGCTAGAGATCTTGACTTTCTAGCTTTGACACAGGCGTGGACAGAAAGTTTATAAAAAAAGAAAAAAATAATTTATTGACACATTGGCATACCACAACACATGCATAGGGAATCAGACCTCTTGAACATGACTGGCAGTTGTTGTCTGGTGGTGACAGGAGTCTCTGTTGCAGTAGTCCTTGCAGCAGTGTCTTTGGGTGGGTTAAAATTCCTAGAGCTGCTGCTCTGCTTAGTTCTAATCTGGTTGGCTCATGGTCCTGCATGATGACTCCAGCACATGATTATGTTAATTACATATAGGTTACATGACCATTTCTGTAGCTGCAGAAACAATTTCTATCTTTTCCAAGTGTCTTATCTATGTACACATATCAGTTCTACAGCAGAAACAGCCTGTACATCTCTAGGATGCTCCAGCCATGATGCTAATCAACACAGTTGAGCATACAAATTGTTGCCTGGGGAGAATCTCCAGCACTGCCTGAAATCCCCATCTGGAGAGTTCCTGGTACAATCAGTCAAATATTTTGCTGTGGAGGAGCTAGGAGCTACAATGAGCACCCATTTCAAACCAGTTCACTGTCTCAAACCAGCCCGTTATCTCACTGAGGCAAATGACTGGCTGTGGGGTCCTTGGCTATCCTGAGAATAAATGTCTGAAGCATGCACAGAGGCACAGCCTGATACCCAGCTATGCCACTTTTGTAACTGCAGAACAAACTAGAGTTTCATACTTGTAACTCACTTACAACTTAAGTTCCACAACTCTTACCACATCATTGCCTACCAACGAAAGGATGTCCCATGACTTGTCTACACGAAACACATCAGCCATCCTTAGAGCAAAGGATGGGGCCCAGAATTTCTTTTCCCAATTGTGTGTCATTCCAGTTTCCTCCCCGGGATGTGCATTTGCTGGAGCCCAATGACTCAACCCAGTCGGAGCAACAGGGCAATTCCCATTGTGTCTGTTTCACAGCTTGCTTTCAGGCCAGTCTTCTGCAAAGAAGTATATCTAGATTTGAGCATTGCTGGATACCACAGAATTTAAACATAAGACACATCTGTGGGAAATAATATTTATTAGTCAATTGCTTTAAGATAAAATTTGTCTTTAATTCTACAACTTTTCACAACCAGCTTTCCATCTTAATGTCTCCTTCATCCAGCAACAGAAATGTGTTGCTTTGAAATGCAGGATTTTCTGCAGAAATGCCAGAAATAAATATACACTGTGGAAAGCTCCACACAGCTTACATCTATAGTTCCAACAATGAGAGAAATCAATATATTTCTCAAAAATATTTCTATGACAAAAAAGGCAGACTTCTTTCTAATTCTGTGCACAAATCAATGTAGAAGTACTATTTTTTTTAATGACATAAAAGTGGAAATGAAATTGCAAAGGAAGTCTGGAAAAGAAATATAGAAATTAACATTTTTGTAAGAATTTCAAGGCTGTTCACTTTCATAAATAAATATTTCAAAACATGAAGGCAAATTGATTCATTAATGAGAGGGGAAAAAATAATGTAAAAACATGAGATGCTCTGCTGTAATGAGGAGGTAAGAAGGATGATGAGGGGTGATACAGATTTTTTTCATACATATCTGAAACACAGACTTTATTGACATCACTGCAGAAAGCCAATCCATGCAAAAGGAATCAGAAAGTAACACATTTTCCTTTTAAGCATGAAAATGCAAGTCTCTAAAATACAAGATCCTAAAATAAAACCAATGAATCGGCATAATAGGAAATGAAGAGCTAAGTGTCAAGATTCCCCTCAACATATGAAAAATACAACCGTGGTGAAGAGGTACTCTGATAAATTGGGATTTCCAGAAGAGATGTGTCTGTCATACTCAGTTTTGGTAAAGAAAATCTTAAAAATGTTTCTCAGTTGTCCATTGTCTGTGAAAAGAGGGAAAGAGAAGACATAATTGCTTTTCTTTTCTCTTTTATTTTAATCATCTTTCAGTAAGGCAGAAATTGCACTGAACAGATGTAGGAGATCCAGACTTTGCAGAATTAGCAAGGAAGCTGCATGAAAAGAAAAACATGAATTTGTCTCCTTTCTATAAATAGCTGATCATGCTTGAGATGATGTGATGGGCAGTGCATGGTATGTTGTCCTAGGGGTACAGCCCTGCAGGAAATGAACCAGTCAATGGAGAAGTGTTTTGTATTCTTTTAGTAAGGAAGATGTTTGCAACACCAGTGCTAGTTTTGGTCAGCAAGGCTTGACAAGCTCAGCCCAAGGTTCCGGATGGCTCGGTCTAGGCAGCATCCATTTGCCCGTGGGCACGTGCGGTTGCTGTGGCTGCTGGAACACACTGATTGCCTAAAACAGTCAAGTAGATGCAGAGCTGATTAGGCCATCTCTCTCCTCACCAGGGGCAAAGTCTTCACATTTTTGTAAATATCTTCAAATACACCAGCTGGCTCCATTGTCACACAAATACAGTATGTATTGAGTTTAACATTCTTGTAAATAGAAGAACATGTCTCAGTAATCTCATATGAGAATCAGGACTATTACTTTAAAGTACCCACATTTGAAACTGAAGTTGCTTTCAAACTCCTGTGCAGGAATGAGATGTGCTAGCATTCACTAATGGCCTGAGAGACAGATAACATTAAATGAATAATTTTGAACTCAGTAGGTGGTATGTTTTATTTCAAATGTGTCTTAAGCCTAAAATACTAAGCTTTCCACAATTAAAAAATGATTCACATATTCCAAATAACATTCTAAACTTACTTTCAATAAAATTCTAGATATTTTTCAAGCTTTAATTATACTTTAAAACATTTTGCAAAGTAGTCTGCAAATACATACAAGTAATTTCCAAGTAATTTCACTATCCAGTATAACACAAATGAGATGGCATGATAGAGTTGAACATGTGTCTAGGACTGGGGACTGGAGAAGATAAAATCAGGATAGAATACATCATTTAGGGACAGCAGTTTCCCAAGTCAAAGGACTGTTCAAGTTAAGGTGGAGTTCGCCTGACAGATAATATATAGCTTTTCCCTCCCCAATTCCCAGCATCAAGAGCCATAATAAAAGAACTCTCATAACTTCATAGCAGAGATGAGTCTGGCACTTTACTGGCTAGTGAGGACTCCCAAGTACTCTACAAGAACACCAGTCTCTGACTAATAATTTGCTGCTGTGACATCTATGCACCTGGGAACGCATTGCCAAGTTTTCATAATTGTGAAATAAATTCTTGTTTTGTATATGGATCAGCATGCTCAACATAGCAACAATTCAGACTTTCATTGCTCCATGATTCACTATTGCCTGCTATTTATTCTATCCCTATTTCATGCTAATAATTGTTGTAGATATTAAAAAAAATACATTGTTGTACCTTTCAGCAAATGATCAATGTCAAACAAATAATTTTGCTGACAAAAAGTGATATTGCTTATATGAGGCTCTCAGATACTTGAAGGTGGAGAAGAAAGAATAAGATTAGGATCTAACAGAGATTTGATCGCTGTCATCTCAACAACAAGATGTTGACAGCTAGAATAAATAACTTCTCAGGAGCAACTTGTTAAACTGGGTTAAAAGAGGATCTGTAATGATGTGGCCTGCTCTAATACCTCCTGCCAATCAGATTATGTTTTATTACTCAGCTGAACTATACAGCATGATTCAGTTTGTGCTAAACTGAAGGGGGTCACAAGATACAAACACTCATATTTCCTGAGAGCATTTTGGCAGAAAATGTAGATAAGACCAAAAGCATTCTGATGACAGGAGAAAAGACAAAAGGCTTCATGAGAGTTATTTAGGGTTAGCAGAGTGCCAGTCTAGGGCCAAGTGGCCACTTTCTGCCATATAAAAAATGTTCTCTATGGCACAAATAAAGTATTATATATGTATCAACTCATACTAGCATTAAACATCTATGAGAGTAAGGTGCACCATCAGCCACTTCAAGCAAGTTGAAGTTCTTCCTGAAAACTTCAACTACCAAATTCAAACCCACTGTCAAGGTTTGAGATCAGGGCTGGCCAATAGACCTATAACAGATGTTCTCTGTTAACCTCTCCCCCTCCCTAAAGAGGAAGAGAGGACTGGAGGCAGAACAGACAAAGACCTCCTTGGACACTAGTCATTGAAGAAAAGAGCTTGACCCTTGTGATCCCTCAGCTTTACAATGAATATGACATATATGGAATGGAAGAACTTGGTCAGTTTAGGGTCACCTGCCCTGTCTGCTTCTCCCTTCGGATGCAGACTTTTACTTTCTGCACCCCCAACATGGTACACAGATTTAGCAGTGGCCTTGGCGTGCATACAAATCCTTGGTAATAACTCTAAACATCAAGTGTTATCACTGTTAGAAGCAGACAGTCTGTGAAAATTGGTTGTTAACTTCAGAAAGTGCAGTCAGAAGAAACTGAGCTGGAAAATAAAATCGCTGAACAGAATTGGTTCTGGTCTAGCTCAAACCAGGACCCTTACTCCAATGGCCAACAAGAAATGGATGGTGTTGTTCAGAAAAGGTTTGTAGGACCACAACAGGTATGGTAATTTCATAGCAATATTAGTTCTATTGTCCCGAACAAATTATACTTGTACTTTAGAACATTACACCTACTTTTACAAGCAATCTTTTAATATGCAGCACTCTGTTTGTAAAGATACATTTATACATTATAGTCACTGTACCTTAGTTTTCTTTCTGGTAGCTGGATGCAAAGATTTTCTGCAAGTATTTTCTCCAACTTTCAAACTGCCATATCGTTCCTCTCTGTGTTCTCTTTCAAACCAGCTTCTAAGTATGTGCATATCAGAACTGAACACAGACTTTCACGATTATCCTTACTGATACTAGATTCAAAACCAAAATCAACACTCTTCTCTTAGTCAGTGTCAACTCTTTAAGAGGAGATATTTGCCCCTTCTGACTCTGCATCTTTCTGACTTTGCACCCCAAAAAAAGGCCCCCAACCTAAAGCTGGAGGAGAAGGTACCTTCCTCTTCCACAGCAGCCTAGTGGACATGTCAGTGTTTTTAGCAACTATTTTGTGTGTAATTGTGGATGAGATCATTAAATGGTAAGTAAGCAAAGTTCTGTTAGGAAGTTCTTGTAGAAGCACAACCACTGCTAATGACCCATGCACAAGCATTTTAGGAGATCAATCCTTGAAACTATTTAATATGTGTTTTACTATTAGAGTGCTGTTTTAACCTTTTCCATGTGAATATTTATCTTTTTTTTTTTTTTTCCTGCATTTTTTGCTCTACGGGCCCATCTGAAATATCTGCCTTGGGAAACAGCACAAGGAAACAGAATAAGCCTGTATAGCTTGATGAGGACCCCACCAGTATCATATGGAGCTGGTAGTGACTGTGTTGCCAGGACAGATTAAAAAACACAGAACTTGACCTGATTTTTGCTGCTATGATAGAGACAAATCTTTACCAGACTTGTTAGTTACTGAGTCACACGTCTTTGTCAGCCAGTTCCTTTCAGTTGCACTGTATATTTTTCTTTCCTTCATCTTAAACCATTCATGTCAGAGATGACTTCTTATGCTTTCAGCAAAGTGCATCGTGTGTTTGAAGTAAAATTACAAAACCAGTGAAAAATACTTCTTGTGCTACCTTTCTTGCTGTTATGCTGTGGGTTGAAGAAAAGGTAGGTGAGATGAGAGATAAGGAAACAGCTTCTCCAGTGCCTTTTGTTTCTCTCATATCATAAAACAAGAGGATTGCTTAGGGAATGGATGAAGGATTTAAATGTTGAGAGGTTAGTGTAAAAAGGATTTTATCCTATAAATCTGCATGCAAAAGCCTTTGAAATATTTTGGTTTGCTTTAGCTTGGAAAAACAGCTGATTTGTAGTTGAGCTAATCTCATATTAACAGGCACTCTGACATTAACTTGGGGAAGAAAAACTGAGAATCCTCCTCTCTCTCAGGCGAGTTATTAAAATTCAATCTTTGCAGGAAGAGAAAACAGCTAAGAACAGCAGAGCTGAATTTGCTGAAGGACTCTGGGCTGGGGCAGTGGCATGGCGCAGCATGTTTGGGGTGGATGTGCCTGTCTGTCACCAGTCATCATCCTGAGGGAATTCCAGGGAGCAAATTTAGGACCAGGAGATGGAAAGAAAAAACCTGTTTATTTAGGGAGACCATGCCAGAATAAAGCAATCGACCCTCACTCTCCAGCTCCAGGGTTCTCTACAGAGCTGCCTAAACCTATTTTCTGTGATGCCCTGCAGCTTTCCAATGCTCCCAGTCCACCAGGGCTCAGAGTGCAGCAGCTGCTCATAAACATGTGAAACCAACAGGAAATAACAAATAACTCACAAGGACTGAACATGGAATTTCTAAAGGTTTGCACCCTGCTTTGATCTTCTGCATTAAAAGTTGGAAAGATACCCCTCTTTGAGAACATTTTGGTCAATGGCTCCTTGCAGAACTGAAGTGTAATAGAGAGCTGTGATTAGCCTGGGCAAAGCCAGCGTAGTTTAGTTTGAGAAATAGTAGACTTACACAGGTGATCTAGACTTTACAACACTTTGGGTTTTGTAAAAACTATTCTTTAAATTTAGAATTAAATCTTCTAACCTATTCCTGTGAATAGCCAAGTTCCTGCCACCTTTTCTGGAATTAAGATTTTATTCTTCATTTCATTCTCATTCATTTCAATAGAGAATTAAATTAATGGACATTTATTGACAAATCAAATCTTTCTGCCTACTACTGAGACACTTGTATACATGAAATTCAGCTGTATGTGGTACTTCACCCACTTGTGTTAAAAAAAGCCTCCCTTCCTGTGATCATAGATGTGCTCTTTCTCCAGCCCTTATCCTATAAACTAGGACAATTTCCACACTTATTTTCCAGAGAGTCAGTTGTGGAAACTTGGCCAAGGTCAAAGAGAAGGCATGCAAGTTGGAATTGTATAAAATCCCTCCAGAGCTAGGTTGCTGCTCAGGCTGTCCTTCCTTTTCATCTTCATATAAATCTAAACTGGGAGATAAAGCTGCTCCCTAACCTGTGTATCTGCTCACACCCTGTATCCATGCTGAGTCCTTTTAGTAGGAAATTCATATGAGCAGGAAAGGAGGGGGTCACACTAAGCTCCGGGAGCCTCTCTGGATGCCAGAAGATTGGGTCTGTGGACCACAGCTAGGGAGACTTAGCACTGTACCTTAGAGATGTCAGGCCGCTACAGTGAATTATTAATTTGGAAGTCACAGTTGGGCTGCGTTTGAAGTAAGTATATCAAGTATCAAAGGTGTAAATTGCATAGTTATCCAGTAGCCTAAAGAAGGGGAACGATAACCAGACAAATTTTTCTTCACAGTTTTATGTGGAAAGGCCTTAGGATGTTTATGAGAACTCTCAGAATTATTTAGGCATTATATTGTTCTCATCTTGTTTGCTTTTAGAAATCAAAATGTTTGATTAATTCACAAAGTGATTGTTAATCCGCATAGAAACAGGAGAGGATTGGAAGTGTGTCCTCCTAAATTATAAAGTCCTTCTTGCTGCTGTCTCAGTCGTATCATGTAATTCTTTTAATAAAATGATCTTATTTCATCTTAGAATGAAATAGAGGTTTTAGTGTTCCTGCTGTTTCTGCAGGAAGGCAATTCAAGAACATAATTTCTCTGATGGCAGGAGACCCCAGTAGTGTCCAGCCTAAGTTTATCCCTAGCTCAATATTGTTAATAGACTAATAACATCTGTTAACTAAAACAGCTCTTTTTTTTCTGATTTCTTCCTTTCATGTCACATCCATAGAAAGTTCTTCTACCCTCCCTTTCCTAAAAATAGGTACTGTATTTGCTGGTCTCCACTCCTCTGATATAGTCCCTGATTTTACGAGCTTGTCAAAAGTATTTTTCCACAATTTACTTTTCCAAAGTGTTGGAAAGGCTTTTAGTATATCTTCATTGAAAATTGAGTACTAGCATTCACCCAGTCTATCTTTAATCATTCTCTCCTACTCTCAATTCGTTGCAGCCAACTCCTTTTAGGTTTTAATTATATGAATACACTACTGTTTGGTTTTTGTTTTTTTTTTCCGTTTTCTTTGATAGGTCTAACTCAGTTTCATTTTTTGGAGAGTGCCATTCTGTTTCAATACTTCCCAACACCTTAGTTTTCTTTGTTGATCACTTCTTTCTTCCTTTGGTTATAGTCTTACTGCTTAGCCCTAGTATTTCCCTTCAGGTCTGCAGTTAGGTCTGCAGCTGTTCTTTCCAAGCTTTTTACCTGTAGGCTGGTATATGTATTCCAAGTATTTCTGCCTCTGAGATGCAGAGAAATATGAACTCCCTCTTATATGCCACTTCTGATGCTTTTCAGTTATTTTGGCATCTTTAACTAGTTTCCTCAGTTAAAATAATCCCTTTTGAAATGGACAATATTAAGCACAGATGTTTTTCATTATTGGTATAATTAAACTGGGATGTTGGATATGAGATATTACGGTAAATTATGTTTGTTTGGGAGGTAGGTAATATTAATTGGCTGTGAACTCACTATAGGAGAGAAAAAGTAAGGCTAGTGCAGCACCCTAACTCACCTCTCTCATGTCCACTCCTGAATTTTCCTGTCTCCCTCACATAAAGAGAGGCTGCAAACAGCTTGAGCAACGGGGGATGTTTTTGTAGTAGACATTCTGCATTTGTTAATGGTTTTCTTCTTAGCTTAACCTGTAGGAGAAAAGGTACCAAATTTTAAGGAAATGAGGCATTTAGAGGACAAGCAACTTGCCTCAGGGAAGGAATTCATTCTACACTGGTGTTAGACATAGCCCAGACCTCCTGAGGCAAAAGCCCTGACTGAACTAGCCTCACCGCTATGCCTTGCTCTTCAAATAAATACATCCCTGAGAAGAACAAGTTCAAGCTAATGTTAGACACGGATCACAAGCTGAGTGTCAAGGATGATCAAGCTCCAGAAAATGTGATGTATGAGGCAAGAACAAATGGACAAGGATTGTCTAACCCAAACAACGAGGGAATAAATGATAACAGTACTCAACTCAATGGCATTGAGGAAGAGAGAAACCTATACAGGATTAAATAGGAAAAGAAATAATTGACTTAAATTGCTGCAAGAAAGTTTTATCAGGTGTTAAAATATATATCTTATATGTGTTCACATAAAAATGGATAAGAATAGACTGATAAGGAAATCTGTAACACCTCCACTATTGGAGGTCTCTGAGACCAAATTAAAGTAGCCCTTCTCAGGAAGGGCATAGTTAGCACTGATTTTGCCTTGGAGATGAACAGACCATATGAGCCCTGGGGAACCTTCCAGCCCTATGACCCTGTGGCAAAGACTGAGAGGTCTAGGAAAGGTCTGGCCTTTCTTGCACTTACTCACCCATCCTTTCTATCTACAGACAAGTATGTAAGTTCCAGAAATAAATTCAGCTTTAACAAATGTAGCAGTCTATGTCTTGAACTTGATATCTTCTGCTCTGATGAGAAAACAGTTTGGTGAAGGCCAAAACAAAGTTGCAGGAGCAACTCCTTTTTGTACATAGTGTCATAAATATTTCTTTTACACTATGTGTGGTACCAGCTGGAGCTCATTTTGGTTCCTAAAAACTGTAGGATTTATTATCTTTATCCTGGCAGATTATCATTTTGATATTGCTGCTTGCTTCCCCTCCCTCTGTATTATTCAGATGAAGGACAAGACTTTTTTTCTGATAAATTCCCCATCAGTGCCTCTGTTCTTCCTCTCTCAATTCGTTTTCTGGGTAATTTTAGCTGGCCTTTCTAAAATGGCCTTCATTACTATTAATCTTTGTCTTCTGCAATATCTAATTACATACAGCTATCATACACATGAGTTTGTGTGAAAGGCTTTTATATTTAAACTCTATAACCTGACTCTATAATTAGAGCCAGCAGATCGTTTTTTATCTCTGCCTGCCATTAGTTTTACCTTTATCAGTTCAGTAACTTGCAGCAGCTGCTGCAGCTGCTCCTTCTCTGGGCTGCAGGTTGTGGTGGGATGGGCCCAGGGAGGTCCTGCCTGCATTGCCCCCATCCCGCAGCCCTGTTCATCCTGTCCTTCAGATGCACAAAGAAATTGCAACTTGGCCACCTCACAGCAAAACCAGGAACAAAAAAAGGAGGACCAGAACAGGTGCTTTTTCTCCATATGCCTCCCCATACTGTGGTGTATTTGTGCCCTGCTCCCATTCAGAACCTTTTCACTACAATGTTTCACAAAAATATTATAATTTCTACATTATGCTTAGGAACTTAATGAAATAGTAGTTTTGGGATGGTACAATGTTTTAATTTAAGTGCATATTTTAGAAAAGAATGGAAAATTACTTTTTGTGGAAAATGTTCAGAACTTTCTTTCTCTCTTCCTCTCTCTCTTTTTCTCTCTTTCTCTCTTTCTTTCTCTATCTTTCTTTCTTCCTTTCTCTTTCATTTTCTTTTATGAAAAGATAGACATACCAGTTTATTTTAAATTATTTTTTTTTTGTTTTTCTACTGTGAACAAGTTGAAAAAAATCCCTAATGGATGCATTGGTAAGCTGGGAAGATACCCAAAGATGATTGAGGAAAATCCAGGATAGAGGAATAAGGATGAAAAGAAAATTAGAAAATTTGATCTTGTTGTGAAGAAGACATCTTTTTAATACACAAAAGATAGTATTTAGGATAGGGAAACATTATCAGTCTTATAGCACACAACATGAATGTTAAAGGGGATAAGTAATCAATTGTTCAGCATGGGGAAGGATAAGATGACATTGGCTTAATTTGCAGCAAAGAAGATTTAAGTTTGACATTTGGAAAGCCTTGATGATTATAACAATAGAGAATTACCGTTACAGGCTACTCAGAGAGATGGCAGAATTCCCAATGGGAAGTTTCAAGAGCGTATTTCCAGAATGGCCACGGTGCGTTTAGTTCTGCCTCTTTGTGGAAAGATAACCTAACCCAGCCAAAGCATAACTCTGAATTACCTGCTCTGTATAGTTTCAAGGAGATAAAAGGGAAACGGAGAAAATATTTCTCAAATTTTAGTTTCAAGTCAAATTGAAATTTTTCCTTTTCTTTTTTTTTTTTTTAAAGTAAAAATCTTGAACAGTTATTGTGAAAAACAGATAGACTTTCTGATTTTTTTCTGGAAGAGGCAATGGTTATTCTTTTTCAAAACCTGCAATTCTTTCATTTCCAAGTGTTCGAAAAAAACCCTCTTAAAATTTTAGTGTGAGAGACAATTTACTTGGACTGTGAATGGAAGTGAACTTTTTGGGTTTTTTATTGCCATGTGGTCCTGGGAATGCACCACACATTCTCACTGAACAGCATGACAAAGTGTTTTTCTTTTAGCCCAAAGACTTATACTACAGGAAGGAAGTCTCTAGCAAATTGGAAGTAGATGGCAGCATCTCTTCCAACCTGGCATCACCTCAGAAGAGATGGTAAAATCTATCAGCATAAGGAAAAAGGCAACTAGTTGGCCACTTAACATGAGTGGAGAGCTACCTCCTTCACAGCTGGAGGCACACTCCACTGTTATTTTGGAAGTAATGTTGGGTACCATAGGGAGAGAGGTGAGAAAAGTAAAACAAAATTAGATGGATTCATTATTTCTTCTGCTCTCTGCAGAAGAACTCCCAGGAATTGTAAGCAGCCACACTAGAGTTCAGGTTTTCAGATGCTGTGTGTGTAGCAGCTTGGCACTTGGTGAGTGTATTCTTCCTCCTGGTGCCTGCTGACAGGTCTGGCCCTGCTACCATCTGGCTCACAAAGTAATGAGACCAAATGAAATGGAGCTTGAAGAAATTAATATTCTTTCCTTTATCTATTAATAACTGAAAAGTGTTGATCTTAGTGACAGCTAGATACTTTATTGTGAAGCAGATTGGTTAATTAGAAGCATCATAATGAAGGTTATATTGGATATGTGTATCCCTTCAGAAGCACACGTATTTTTAATAAGCACACTTTGGTTTTTCTCACGGACATAAACAGTCACAGAAAATGCTATGTGTGAAAAAGTCAACAAAATGAAAAAAGACAATTTTCTCCAACTCTCTGTTACTGCATTTTTAAATATGCAAAAAGTCTATTTGGAATATGGCTACTAGCTAAAAGCTGCCGGCACATGAAAGGAGGCATCAGACAGATCTCTGCACCACTACCACTTCACCTCATTTTCAGGGTCCTGAGGGCCATCTTCCCAACCCAAATAAGCAGACAGGCGGATGCCTTATTTAATAACGGAAAGCACTCACACTTACCCAAGTTAACCTCAGTCATGAGCACCTCACAGGTTCATTTGTGTGCTTCTGCCGCTGGCAGACTCAAGACCCAGCTGACCCACAGGCATTCCTTAGTTCTATTTAAAGTAGGTTCATATGGATTCAAATCAGTTCTGATTAAGTCTATAGGACCTTTGGATATGTTGGAAGAAATAGAGATTTTGCTGGTACAATTTTGAATTTAGCCATCACCTTCTGGTAACTTATTATTCTAGGAGTACCTTATTCATCTGTCAAGGATTTCAGATTGAGAGGCTGGCTGTTAGAAATACCTTCCATTTTCCTGGCCCAGTTATTAACTGGTACAAGTCAATGTTTGTAAAACTGGTGGTTGTTGTTTTAAATATCAGCCTTTAAGTCTCCTCATTACCAGTTTTCTAATGACTAAGGTACCACAAGTGCAGGCACAACCGAGCAGTTCCAACATCTTCTGCAGACCCCTGGCATTGCCACCTCTGACATTTTCCTGCCTGCTCCATCTTCGAACACTGCATGGCAGTATCAGCTACTGGGGTTAACTTATTAACCATGCAAAATGACAATTCCTTGCTCTTGATTCTTGAGCTCATGCTCCTGTAGTATCTACACCTAGTTAAGATTCACTCTTGTTCACCATGAGAGATGCACAGACATTCAGACCACTCCCTGTTTCTCCTCCATTTCTCCATTGCAATGCTCCACCCCCTCTGACTCTACCTCTCTATGGGCTTTGCTCTGTTTTTTCTCCTGTTGATACTCTCCCACCACCTGCAATCACTGCTTTCTCTCCACCTCTCCTTTCTTCCTCTTCTCCCTCCAACCACTCCCCAGATTTTCACTTCTCCATCCTGCAAACCTTATCAAAAAGCCAAGGATGTTTTGGAGGGCTGTAGCAACCCCCACTAAGCCCCATGGGGCACTGGGCGCTGTCTCCCAGGGGGCCTGCAGCCATCATCCCACACTTGCCATGCTCAGCCCCAGTGCCTGGTTTCTCACCTTTCACCTCTAGCACAAAATAGCTCCAGCAGTACTAACCAGAGGAATATATTTGCACAGCCCCCGTTGTCCGCTCAGATTAGGTTCAAGCATCTCTGGTGGCTCTGTGCTAGGTGGGTCTTCAGATCCCAAAGAGGCAGAATGGGCTCAGGTCTGTTGAAGGCTTCTTCTCCCCAGCAGTCCCTTCACCGTCATATCAGCACAGGCTGCATCACCTACAGAAAGGTCCAGCTGACCCCTGGTCCACTGCCACACACTGCTGCTGGCACTGACATGCTGCAATAGTGTTTTCCTGCACAGCAAAAAGCTTAGCACTGTCTCTGTTAAACAGTAGTCTGTATTTAAGTAGAGGAAGCTTAGCTTTTGATTACTAAATTTGATCAGAGACCAACTTTGGGATTTTTGTGGCATTTACCACACAATCATCTATTTCTTTTCCCAAATGGCTGTTTGCATCAGTAAGTTCAGATTTAGTATTCCTAAGTACTGTTTGATTCCAGAGGCAAACAAAGCAGTTTTCTTCCTAGCAACTGCAGGTCTGCTAACTTGTGCAAAATGCCTATAGTTTTCCTTGGGATTCTTCTTCCTCTCCTGCAGGGACACTTGTGCCTCATGGCACATGGGCTCCCTGCTGATGGTAGGGGTCTCTTTTCCTGGGGAAGAGAAAACAAAGTGTATTTGTGCCACAGTAATGATATCAATGGGTAGGAAAGGGCAATGGCAGTATCACTAGTATGACAGAAAAATACATATTTCTCTTTCCCAGCTTCTGAATATCCCCATTTCATTCCCCATATCTCTCCAACTTCAGGGGAAATGGGAGGCCAGCACTATCAACTGGACACATCTGAAGTTAGGCTCTTTTCTAAGTTGGTAGATACTTAAATAAAAGCACTGGCTTGATTTCCAGGAAGGCTAAAACCCACTCAGTTTTAGCTCTGCACTCCTAGAAATTAGTTTTCTCATTTAAATGCCTAAAAATGGATTTAATAATAATTTGTGTTAAAATACATTGTCTCGGGAATATCTTGCTTAGATATTAGATATACAACGATTGCAATATCTAAATAATAGAAACAATTAAAACCCAAAGTATTTTATTCCAAGTGGAGAAGACATTCAGGCATGTACCAGGTGGGCACACTATCTGGAAATTAAAGCAGATTTCAAGAGTATATGTGTGAAAATGGACGGCTCAACTGTTCAGCAGCAGAAAACTAGAGACAAAAGACCTTAAGTTTTACATATATTTTGTTACTATTCAGGGGACATTACAGCTTCATCAGTGACCTCTGAAGAAGGATACGTCTTGTCCATAGGTAGAATTTAATTTCTATATTTGAATTGAGCACTTTTTTTTTTAACAGAAGTGGGTGAGAACCTGAGGAAATGGAAGTTGAGAATGTAGCAAGTGCTGATGAAAAAACAAACAGGGAAAAGCAACCAGTTTACAACTCTTTCCTGGCTTTTTTTTATAGTCTTCAGGACACACAGTGTTGCCAGAAGAGATCTGGCAACCAGATTCCAACATTCCTTCCCCCCACCTCCCCCAGAGCCATAGTAAAAATACTTTAAAACTGACATTTGTTTTGGAGAATTTTACCTGATCCTGCTTCTGGTTGTCTTTTAAGCTGTGGCTTACACCACTTGGTAGAAGATGTTTCTTGTGATTTAGGGTAGGGTTAAAACAAAGCAAAGCCCACTGTAGGATCTCAGAGCATAGTTCCTGAGCACTTACTCTCAGCTTTGCAGCAACTGTACAATTTGAGTAACGTCGTGCATGTAATACCTAATTCTGCAAGTGATACTCAAGGGAATAATACCACTCACAACAGGCATATAAGTTTAGTACCAGATTTGAAGACTGGCATGCAGTCAATAATACAGTCCAAAACTGCTGCCCGGCACCCCTACAATAATAACAGCCACAGCTGAAGACTATTGTGCACCCACCAGATGTTCTACAATAACATGCCTGGGAGGTGTTTCTGCAACAGTCTTGATAGTGAAAAAGAAGAGAGGGAAAAAAAAAAAAAAAAAGAAGCAGCTTCCAGATATAAAATATTTTAGACTCCATTCAAGCTATTATAGCAGTGCTAAAATTGGCCTTGAAAATTTAAGACATGCTACTCGTGGGCATGAAAAAACATTGTATTACACACTAAATTGAGTATTATTGATGCATTAGCCTTGAAAAATTAGATAATTTAATGTGAAAAACAATAAATTAGTGAACACTGCTAAAGAGTTACATGCAGTGCCATCTGTTGGCTCTTTTGTTCTACTTCCATTGAATCTTTGCACATCCATTGAAGGTTACTCTTACTGTCTGAGTTGCATAAACCCAGCATGAGTAAACAGAAATGATTTATTTTGTGAATTTCCAAGTTTGGAACTTGTGAACTGCAGCATTTAGCCTTGTCACCGATTAAGCTGTTTTATAAAGCATTTCATTAATCTTACTTCATTGTATAAGTTATTCATTTTAAAGGATTTGTTTCTCTGTGTTTTCAGAGTTCAATAAAAAATGAACGAGTTGAAGTGGAAAAGGATATGGAGCAGAAGGCCTGTGCCTTTAGGGACTGACTCTAGTTATTAGACACACATCTTAAGGAACCTGAAATTCCTCCTGGCAGGTGTATCATAAACAGGGAGCTGCAACTTATGCTCCAACAGTGCTGAGCTACTTAGCCATTATAATTAAACTTACATTAAAAAAAACCCTCCTGCTGTTCCCCTCTCCTTCTGGAAAGGCTAGCAGTTTTCTTCACACAATTATGACAGTATTTCTAACACCTTTGCATTAGTTTTAAGGATATAAAAAGTCACATGCTCCTTTACATGGCCAAACTGCAAATCTAGCAGAGGGGGAAGGGAGCATAGGAGCAGGGAACAGGGAGCAGTGTTCCCCACCAGCCGTGGAGATTGCTGGGAAGAGCAAGGCAACCGCAGAGTGGTCTCTTCTTCTAGTTCTATTTTTGAGGTAAAGTGAAATAGATACACAACCGTTTTGGTAAAAGAAAAAATAAAATTCAAACAAAAAGCCTATGTAAGTACTACAAGGCCACTAATTTCCTGGGTTGACCAAAGATCCATGTGCCATTGCTATCCTGTATACTTAACTCATCACATGGGGGATGGCAAAGTCAAACGTGAAGCTTCCCCAGGAATTGCGACCACTTCAGTGTCTTGCCCTGAACAATCCCAGTTTCAGGCTCTCTCCCAGGCTGGTTTCCTCCCTGGACTTCAGTATCGCACATGCCTGCTGACTGGATCTTTTGGCAGTCTAGTTCACACATCATCAGTAAATTGTACCCTTTCTCACTCAGTCACATTTTTGTTTCTTCATCTCTTCTCTTCGTCTCAGTTTTCACCTACCTGCAGGCTCTCTCAGTTTAGTCATACATGCCTATTATGCATGTAATGATTGAAATTGTCAGAGCATTTCAAAACTAAATATTAATAAACCTCTACTGATCCTATGCCAAGTAAATTTTCAAGTTGCAATTTGAGTGAAAGTTTGACACATATGAACAGAGCTTTCTGGCTCCCCCATGTTCCTGCTTGGGGCACTCAAATACATTAACTTGTGTGAGAGAGACAGCTTTTCTACAAACAGTTTTTGGGTGAATTCTCCAAAACCACATTTATTCTCCAAATAGAAAGTCATAGAGCACTTATGAGCACTTACAGCTTTATAAAGTTATACGCAGTGAAAAAGAGGGCCTAAAATGGGAATCAATACCAAATCTTAGCTACAGCCAATGCTGGGATCTTGTTTGTAATATGAACAAATGTCTGAGTAGTATCTACATGGCATCCTGTCCACCTGCTGCTTCAAGAGGCTATCTCAGAAAATGCTAGCACTTCCAACTCCTCTGGAGGCAAGCCTTCCAACTGTAAATTCCCAGAAATATTTATAGCTAGCATTTATATTGCTAATTGAAATATTAGTAGGAGATACCAGCTGCTTCAAGTATCAAAATACTGACATTCATTATTATTGGTTGGCAGAAACTTCAGGATTTTTTTTTATTTTTTGCATAAATTTGGTGCTCATGAAAGCATACAAGTGGAGTTGAGAGTGTAGGGAAACAGAGCTCTAAACATGAACTCTAACCCTATGCTTTACCCTGCCTTTCTAAGTGTTTTAACTGCAGAGTCAAAGCCTGGGCTTGGTTTCCTGGAAAGGAAAGGACTGGCCTCATAATTTGCCTTTTTCCATATTTTCTTTCTCAGATATGCAGAAAGAGCACACCAAACATCTGAAAAGGTTTATGTTACCCATATGGCCAGGTGTGCAGTTATATTAGCAAGAAGAAAGAGAGAAATGGAAAAAGAAATCTTGGGCAGCCTTAAAAGATGTTGCTTTAAGGGAGCTTAACTTTTTTCCTTCAGGGTGAAGATGTGTTTTATCCTGCCAGCTGCCAATTTGAATTTACATGCTATGTTCTTAATTGCATATTCAAATGATTAAAAAGCACTGCTGCTAGTCTTATGATCACAATCAAAATTAATGTAGGTTCTCACTGCTTTTGGAATTATTTGAATATTATTATATGTATAACATTATATTAAATAATAAAATAATGACCATTTTAGACATTTTACACAATATATGAACAGTAGGTGTAATTTCATTATTCTCTTCTTGTAGCCTGATAACAAGTATAATTCTCCTTCTTGGAAAGACTGACTATATAATTATTATCAGTTATTGCAGTAGAAATCTTGCATAACTAAGAGGACCCATTACAATTTAGATGTCCCTGTCCTAGGCATTGTGCAAACAAAAAGAAAAGGTGGACCCACAGCAAACAGAAATGACAACCTTAGTCTAAGACAAAAGTCAGTTGGTGGCAAGGTAAAGAAAAAATATAATTTTCCTTATAGTGTATGTTAAAGCTGAATTGCCCATTACCATGTCTACCATGCTGTGATTTCAGGATTGATCTTACCTTAGCAGTTTCTTAACATTTTATTTTATCAATCCAGACATTTATGCTATGTACTCACCATAGTGGTGCCCAAGAGAGTTGGAGGCTCATCACAGCCTCAGTAACCAAACTTTGGATATACACATGGAAAGCACTACACAATCAAAAAGCAAAGATTTCATTCTCAATATCCTATTACTAGAAGTTAAATTGTGATTGTCTGTCACTCAAGTGTGACATTAGAGGGGGTATGTATAAGATACTCATGGCTCAGCATGCCTTAGAAACTGGTGGAGGATTCTTTGCTGGTTAACTAGTAAAATTCCAGTAGAGCATGTAAAATGAACTAGTTATTTGATGTCTTTGACATTAGGACTATGTCCCTCGTTATACCAGGACAAGACACACACTGGACATGATGACTCTGATCTTGAGCTTCCTCCTGGTTTGCTGCATGAGATCCTTGTGCTTTGTTTTTGACATTACTTCCAATGAAATAACACAAGTGAAAAAGCAAACGGATCCCAAAATTCCAGTGACACTGGGGTGAACTTTGCTGTCAGTAACACTCCCCTCCTAAGCTCTTCTCCAGGGGTCTGCGTAGGTGACCTCCATTACGCACCAGCTGAGTGCTAGAGCTGACTGGAATATTTCAGCCACAAATGAAAACTCTCATTTGTCAAAAATAGCACTTAAAGGGGAAACATTAAGATTTACTGAGGAAGATCTTCCAGGTTTTAGATAGAATTCTTAACTGGAAAGGAAGATTTTCTCCCCAGATTTGGTCATCAAGGGCATAGAAACCATGGTTCCCTTCCCTGCTCTCACAGGGGATTTCAGCCTGCATTTCCCATTGCCTTGTTTAGCACCCTAAATTCTGGTAATCTGTTATTTCAGGTTCCTTCTGAAAATACAGCAGCTTTGGTTGTCTTGCTACTTTATTCCCTCTCATTTTTTCTAGTTAACCTTAAGTATAAATAAAACAAGTGATTTGAAGATCAGAGACAAAATTCAGTAATCTTTTCATTGCTGTTTGAAACATCTGCATAGGCATTTCCACTTTCATGTATGCTGATTTCATTTTTAATAAAATCTTGTCGGGGGAGTGAGGTTAGTAGGCACTTTGTTAGCAAAACAGCAGCTTAACAGCTGGGGAAGCTGCCCTGTTGCTATAGAGTCTGTCTGGCTGTTTTGCTATTCAAGTATCATGTCTTCATATTATGCCTTTTAGAAATATTTCTGAGACAAGTTTGCATCATATTGGATTAAATCAAGTCCTGCCAGTTTTTTCTCACTATATGTAAGAGCATATTATTAATTAACTATAAGGTGTGAGAGCTCTGATTGCTTCTGAAATGAAAGAGAGAAAGCTCCTTAAGGCTAAAGGCTAAGGATTTCATTCTGCCAAGAAATTTATGTCAATGTAGTGCTGCATTTTTGTAGTTTTTGTTTCATTTTGCAATATCAGACTCTGTATCACAATTCTATAATTCAACTCATGCTAATTGAACTAAATAACTACACTGACGTAGGACACTGCTTGAGTTTAAATGCAGCATATAATCGGATGCATGTACAAATTGGAAACAAAATGTAGAACACAGAACAAGGAAAGAACTTATACTTGTGGAAAAACAGGACTAGGAACAGTCTTAAGATATGATCTGCTCTCTTGTCCCCCATGGGGGGATCAGCTCTGCCTTTGCTGTTCACAGCCACTGGGCTGAGAGCTCCCCAGCTCTGGAGATGCCCTGGTGTGCACCCAGAGCTTCCTGCTGCCTCACTGGGTCACTGCCATTATGGAATTTAACCTCCTGCCTCACCTGAGCTTTTTGTGCTATGAGTTAAACTCATTGCTCTTTGTTTCTTTGGACGATAATCTACTCCTCTGTGATACTTGGTAGACACTGCCAGTGCTGTGTTTTGCAATCATGTGTAATATTTTCAAACACATCACTGCAACATTGAGAGTGCATCACCAACCACTCTGAATGGCAGCTCACCCTCCCAGCTGCACTGACTCAGTGCTGTACCACTGTGTGTCTTACAACCATGGTTTTTGCTGTTCCCTTTGCTCTGTGTTCTTTTTAAACCAGGCAGCTTTCCATAGACCAGTTGCTGCTGTAGGAACTTTTGCTCAGATTGTGGCAATTCCTACCACTAACAAAAAATCTTTTTAAAAAATCTATAGGGATCATATATCTGTAGTGGGATAATATGGGTCTTGAAAGACAAAAGGAAATCTTTACCTTAAGAAGACATGCTATAAGATTTATTTCAAGAGTATTAACAGTATATATTTTGAACATGTTTTAAAATATCACACTCACTGAACTTTTAATCACATTTGAACATGTAATGATGATGCCAATATTTTGTAAGTTATGATAAAAATAAATGTCTTCAAAGATCTACAGAGTAACCATTGACAACCAAAGTTTCATCCTGTTGAGTGCACTGCATCAGTCTGGGAAGAGAATTTTTCCAGGCAATCATGTCTCAAATGCACTGTCTAATTAATCTGTTAATATTAAAAGCAAACAGTTGCCAGTCTTGCAGTGCAATTTCACTCCTTGTGCATTCTCTCTATAGCAGATCCATTATTCCAATGCGATTAAACTCTCCAAGTTTTTGCAATGATTTATTAATAGTAATTTGTAATGCAGCAATTGGTTGGTGCCCCAATGAACTATACACATACCAAGGATATTGCTAGGTTTCAGAACTTTTATTCTAAGATTAATGAAAGGGAGGGGTTGTGGGAGACAGAGACAGCATGCTGTAAACATATCTTGCATCTTTTAAAATACAGTGTGCTCAAAGTACAAATGATCTGTGAGAGGAGCAGCATTGAAGTTTGTATATGTGAGACTTCATATACCAGAATATAGCCAGTAGTCTTTTAAATATGGTTTTGTCAAAATCAGAAGCTTCCAGATGTTCATGTCACATCTCAGGTTTAAAAGTAACTTATAAATGTTCAGGTAATGTAGAACAGAAAAGAAATTAATCAAGTTGTTCTTCAATAGATACAGAGAGAAAGGAGTTTACTTTCCATCTGGTACCACCCAGTGGTTCCCACTGTAGTGAACTGATAGTGTATATGGTTGTTTTAGGTGATAGTTCACTTTTTTTACCTTTTCCTTTCAAGGACGGGGGGAAAAAAAAAAAAAAAGAAAACTAAGAAAGAAAGGGACAGTCTCCCTGCTTCACCTGTGTTGTGTAATATACCACTGACTCTGTGAAAGTCTTGTATATTAACTTCACAAGAAGAGCTATTCTTAATGTATCTTTCCTGCTGCTCTTTGTTAATTTGAATGGCTGATGCATCCACCACAGGAATACACTTCTTGTAACCACATATTTGCAGACAAAATTAGAATTATGGATTTTGAAGCTGAATTTGGAAGAAGTAAATTAAATGCAACTAATTGAAGGTAGTGATAAGAAATTTCTCACTTCCGTACTAATGGTACATGAGCCTGTCAATGCCAGTTTTTTGTTACAGTTCCCCTCCCAGGGTGTGGTATTCCTTGTTATCATTACTGGCCCTCTTTGCCATCCCAGTATGATTTATTTTAAAGACTGAGTTCTGCAGTGTATCTCTATGTATGAGTGTTTTTTAAAAGAACTTCAATAACTTAATTTATTTAAAGGTAAGTTAAATAACTTTATTGAAAATTTTTAATAACTTAAAAGCTTAAAAATTTCTTTAACTAGACTAAAAATATCAGATAGGAAATCATACCCAGCAACAAAAAAACCTCACAGAAATGTAATTAGTCTTTACTTCTTTCTTGTAAACTTCACTCCCTTGATAGTTGCTATGATTACCTGTAAATGCCATAAATTTCATTATTAGACCGAAGTACCCAAACCAAATGAACACCAAAACATACCAAGCTTTTTAGACCTTTTAAATGTTATTTGAAACTTACTTTTCGCCGGTATTTCTATACAATTATATGCAATAAAATTAAAGATCAGGTATTTTTTTCTTGTGATGATATTCTGAACTGAAGCTTTAGCGAACGCTATGTATTATACGATACATGAAAAAGATGTGATACTTGGAAATGCTGTTTTTATTTCATTACCATCACATCCAAATGCAGGGAAGCTGCTCCCAGCACTGCTAACATTTACTCCTCTGGAAATCAGCTAGTCTCACCATCCTTCTCAAGCCTGTAAAGAAAGAAGATGATATAAGGAAGCAGTGATGAAAGCTGGCTGTTAAAAAGCATGCTCCGAGCAAAGATATGTTTTGAGTCAGGTGGCAAAATAGCTGTCTATGAAGGAGGCAGGCTTCTGACAAGTCTGTGGTAGACCTCGCTCAGGTGCTGGCAGGTTGCAGATTCTCCACCAGCTGGTCTGGAGGCTCTCCCAAGCTCGCGGAGGAGAACAGCTCCTCTTCAACCAGCTTCTAGCAGCTTTCAGTTTTATATAGGAGTGGATAGGAAGAGCGCAACTACTGCTTCTCAGCACAGAATAGGAGAAACATCTTATTTTCCTGGCTTACATAAAACAAGACTCCCCTAGACTCTCATACTTCTACATAGTGCGTGGCTAAGATCTTCCCCTTAACCTGTTTTTACTATGTTGTGGTGCGATGTTACCACTGTCTGGCAGTTTGCCTGTCCCTCTGAGCCACACAGTACATGCACAAGATGCCACTGTGAGAGATAACCATTACATATCTCCACTTCAGGCCTGTAGGCTGGCTTTAAGATGCAAACACCTCCTTTATCACACGCCTTAGTGCAGGATGTAATATACAGCAGTGGTATTTCCTAGCAACAAAGTTCAAGGAAAAATCTTATTTGGAGTTTAGAATATCAAAACGGAGGAACCAAAAAGCCATGAACAGGCTGTGAAATAAATCATCACGAAATAAAATACAATTGATTTTTAAAAACCCTTTTGTATGTTTATAGCCATCTAACAAGAGGAGGACAATTTTGGAGAGGTAGCTGGAGGCAACACCAATGGCAATTTACTCCTCCAGTACTGATGACTGGACCATGTATAGGTCTATTTCAGGGACTAAACACTGTATTTTGCAGAATTTTAGGTTCCCTGGGGAATCATCAGTGGTGATGGTGCGTATGAATGTGATTATGGGGACCTCAACATACCATATGTTCTACAGGCTCAATGTATAGGAAAATTATTTCGTAATTGTAACACATATCTGAAACAGCTGCTGTTTTAGAAGAAGCAAATCCATCACTTAGGACTCCCAAGAGGAGTCAAATCATCACTTGATACATCAAAGTGTTGGATTAAATTTTCCCTGTGAGGTGGAGTATAACTGCTGCTATATTTGATCCAGACACCTGAATGTCTTTGTAAATTGAACAAAGTCCCAGCAAGCTAAAATTAAATGGTGATTCAATCTAGAGGAAATAGGAATTTTCCAACTTTCTTGAATGAGACATTATGAAAGATAGAAATCTTTTGAGAGGAGATACCCCATAATTGTCTGTATAGGTGGAACATGCAAACTAATTGTCAAGGTTGAAAAAAGCTTTCTTGTAATAAGAGCACAAAAGCTACCACTGTCAACTGAGGAAACTACTACTATTTCTAGAATATCAAATGCCTATAGAACTTTAGCTCTGGCTTAGTTTTGCTTAAGCCATGCAAGACCAAACCTGTGCTGGTCAAAAAAGAACCATCTTTTCAAAGTGTTCCCCAGGTACTATTTTTGCCTTCTATGGCATTCAGCCTTCCGCAGTGAATGGTGTACATCTTCAGACTTCGCTCAGACCATGTGAAACTTAGATAAGCAAGTAACAATGAATCAGTTTTAGGAACACTTTTTCCCATTCACTTTCTAGACATTCTTGTCCTCTTTCCAAATTGAAGACCAAGACAAGTTATCGATACACCTGTATATGTAATTACAATACTTAAATCTGAAATCAAGATCAGCCTATAAGACATCACAACAGCTTTATTTGTTAAGACAGCTATAAATCCAAGAGTTCTTTTGCACGTTTAGTCAAGAGGATCTAATTTTGGAGCTATGGGCTCTTTAATATTCTAGAATAAGTCTCCTTTGCCATTCAAATAATGTTTTCACCTTCAGGACTCATTCCAAAAAATCCACAAATTAAACAAAACTTAGGCAAAATTCTAGGTTGAAGAAGTTCCTTATTTTATTGGGAACTTTGTTATAGGTTTATATGAAAGGTATTCCTATATGATGGTGATGGAAAGTCATTTTAAACCAACAGAACACAAAGTTAGTAGGGAATTTTAAAGAAAGGGAATATATCAAGAGACCAAAAACATGCTTCTCTTAGGACAGTTGACTTCTTTCTTAGGACTTGTTTTCTGAGTTTTGGATGTCTAGATGTCAAACAAACCTGCAACTGTCATAAAAATGAGAGAACTAGACAGTGACAGACAACTCTCTCAACTGCCACAACTCTCGATTTAAGAAAGCTTTAGATTATGTAGGGGACATTGGACAGACCATAAAGGAGAGGAACTGGAAGAAGGAAGAAAGTCAGAGTTGAGGGACTCTGAGACTCACAGATATAGATGCAGGTATATATCTATACAGTATACCCATAGGTATCAATAAACCATAAAATTAAGAAAGCAGAACAGAGATGAAAAGGAGACCTCAGAGCAAGTAATTTTAAGAATTTCAAGAAACTTAGAGACAAAGTGGAAAAGAGAGATGAAAAGATGATTGGGAAAAGCTTGCTTTAGCACTGGTGTTAAAATCTGAACTGACAGGACAGAGATGAAGGACTAAACAGAAGGAAGAGATTTTAGTCTTACAGGAATGACTAGCCAGGGGGAAAAATAAGTCTTAATTAATGCAAGGTCTTTTAGTTTACCCTGAAAAAAATACAATATTTTTCCTGTTAATTACAAGGGACGGTTCTTGAAATGCAACAGCTTGTTTTAAAGAGCATATGGTAGGGGGTGCTAGGCAAACACAGCAGACAATGAGTTACTAAAAGAAGATCTCTTTTACATAAGGAGACATATGTAATCCAAATTTATACATACTGTATCATCAGAATGGGTATTTGAAATCATGCCATCTATAATATTAATATTGAGACCGCAGTTACTCAGTAAGGTATGCACAATTAGTTCTTTTAGACATTACATTAAGTGGCAACTTGAATCTTAGATGAACAGAAAAAGATAGAGGAAAGGTAGGCAGGAGATTGCTGTGGTAAGTGATGTGCTAACCAGGCCTGATCACATTCTGAGGCCAATAAATGGTCTTGCTGTCTGGAAGCTTCTCGAAACTCTGCAACCACAGGACTTACTCCTTTTATATAAATATCCTTTTCCTACCTTCCTCAAGCTCTCTTTGAATATGTGCTCATAACTTAAATTTATTTTTTAGTAATTCTTTTTTTGTAGCATTAGGGTTTTATATCTCTGCAACAACATGGTTCTCTTAACTGTCTCATTGCCACCTTTTGTCAGCTGCCTCCCAGTTTTATATTCTTTGGCACAATGTGAAGAAGTTACTGATGTGCCCTCTCTTATATCCACCAAATCCTTCTGTAGATGAGCCACAGGGGAGAAAACTGGCAGCACTCTGCACTTCACTCAAAATTATTTCTGTTTTTATAATAAAGTCACAAATGAACTGTGTCACAGAATGGATGAATGGATTTTATTAAAGTCAAAAACTAATTAGGAATGCCCATCTTTGCAGCATCCTTGAGCAGGAGGGAGAGCTGAAGGAGGATATGGAGGGGTGATGCCTGGCAGCAGGGATGGTGCAGGAGGAGAGAGTCCTCCCACAGTGGGGTCTGTTCTGAGGACAGGCATTCAGAATGCTGGCTGTGTGGTTTGGGTAAGGTATAGTGCATGTATGAGCCCTAGGTTTGTTGGGATGATTGAGGGGTGCCAGGGATACTGAGTGAGAGGGCAGGAGGTGTTGGCACAGCCTGCAGCTCAAGGGGCTCTGTGCTGCCAATAGATGCTGGCAATGGCACATCTGAGGAAAAGTGGCTTCCATGGCAGCCTCTGTGTTCAGGTGGCTGCCTGGATTTGTGCTATGTGCGACCTCAACTCTTCTTGCAGGTTGCAAAGTTGGAGTTGGGATGAAGAACACAGTATCACCAACACACTTTAGTTTTGCAGGGAAACTGAAAACCCATGAGCATTGCTCTGCAGTCAGCTGGGAAATCAGCCCACAGGTTGCATAGCAAAGTCAGTACCACACGCTTAAACCTGAAGTGGATTTGGGATGAGTATTTTAGGTGCTGTAAAATGAGAATGAATGACTGATATTTCCTGGTTTAAAAATAAAATAGAAACAGAAGCTGTGACAACTTCAAAATAACAGTAAGTTCTATGTAACCTAAAGAAAAATATCCCCTTCCCAGTTTTGAAAGTCTTGATGGCTCAGTATTAGCAATGTGATGGCTGTAATGATCAAAGAGAGCGAGCATTAATGTTGGCAATATTATCATTCAGCCACCATCTTTCTATAGACTTGGACCCCCTGGCTCCTTTTTCATGTGCCTGATACCTATTCCTCCTCCTGATTGCACTGTTTCTGCCAAAGAACCAGCAATGTATACAGCTGCTTGTAAAGATAAACAGGTTGAAAACTGCAAAACTTTAATGAAGGTGAAACATACATATCATACCAAGTTATCTCTTCAGTGTCTATCCACTCTTGGCTTTGTTGAGAGAGAGGGTCAAACAGCCCTTTATTCCATATAAAGGCTAATTTGTGTAACAATGTCTACCAAGACACTATGTATAACTCTAAAGTGTACATACCCACAAACAAAAAATCATTCACAGCATTTCTTCTTCACCGTCCTGACACATTTTGTTCCTGCAGGATCTTGCTGGACAAAGTACTTTTGCTTTGTGAGTGGCAATTTCCATACCAGCCTTGCTTTCTTAAGCACACTTATAAAGAGCTGAGATAAAAAAGCTGAGGTTGGACATGACAGCAACTGCACCCTGTGCTCACTGCAATTGTGGGTTTGCAGCCCCTGCACATGGACATGTTCACCAGAGAGCACTACATCAGGAACATAGCTTCTTCTCTAAGATATGAGGGCCGGGTTAGGTGTCTGCATAATGCACAGGGAGAACTAGATATGAAGAAATGGAAATCACTACTAAATGAGAGGACACCTTATAACAGTCAATAGGAAGTCCTAAAAAGGGAAGAGTGTTTCTTCCAGCCTTAGACATCTGTTGCTTCGCTGGCCCCAGACTCAAAAAACATATGTGAGATTCACAGACCAACAATCTGTCACTTAAATCCTCCTTTTGGATACAGACAACCAGCTCCCTTTGTTTCTTTAAAAAACATAGTCAGTAGAAACATAATTTTATCAGCTAGTCTGGTGTTCAGATCGGAGTCCTTTCCAGCGTGAGGTGGACCAAGCTCATTTCCCCACACACAGGGCTAAATACCAATCTGTATGGCATACAGGGATGAGCCTTTTGCCTGGTACATGTTCCCTACTGTGCAAAAACAGTGGGAAAGTTTTTAGGGTCAGCAGGAGAGACCATAGGAGAAAGCATGATGTTGTAAACCAGCAAAGATAGTATTCAGCTCAGAGGGCCTTACTTTGTGCCTTGCATGCAAAATAACCCCACATGCATTAAACAGTATTAAGCAGTTGTCATGCAGTCACACTGCATAAAAGAAATTATACAGTGATCAAGAACTAAGCACCAGGAATCTTCATGAAAAGCAAATGCTGTAAAGATCTAGCAGCTCTACATCCCTGTTTCTGAACAGAAAATGTTTCACTGAAGCCTTTTCTCCTTTCTAGCTGCTATTTCCATTTCCTGCCTCTGACCATGCCTCAGATGAAAGCTATCTTTGTAGTTTTCACTTTGGCAGCCCATTTCCAGTCCCTCTTCAGCTAGAATTTTCTCCCTACCCTTCTTCCATTTGTAGGTGCTTAAACTCCTTTGCATAGAAATCACTGGAACCACATCCTGCCTTCACTGAGTCAGACTCAACAGTCAGACAAGATACAAAACACAGAGAATTCCCTTTCTTGTCTTCATCTGACTGAACATAGTGACCTGAAGGAGAGGAGGCAATGGCAGTGTGTTCCTGCTTGTTGCAGCAGGGGTGTCCCCTCAGCAACAACCCCACCTTCCTGAGTGCCCTTGCATAACAAGTATGAAGCCTTGCAAATGGAACCTAATAGTAATAATGAGGATGATGATTCATCTAGCTTAGAAGTGTCGCTGAAATTGAGTTGGCCTACGCCCTACATCTAAACCACTTCTACAAACTAAAAAAGACTAGTCAACGTCATAGGGGACTCCCTTCTGAAGGGAACAGAAGTCCTGATATGCAGACCAGACCCACTTCCTGGGGAATTCTGCTGCCTCCCTAGGGCCCATGTTAAAGATGTGGTGATAAAACTTCCTACCCTGGTAGAGCCCTCATACCCATTATTGACTTTTCAGTTAGGCAGTGATGAACTTGCAACAAGAAATCAAAGGGCAATCATGAGAGAGTTCAGGGCCTTGAGATGACTGGTCAAGGGATCAGGAGCACAAGTAGTGTTCTCCTGATCCCTTCAGTTGCAGGGAACAGTGAGGGAAGAAGCAGGAAAACCCATCAGATCAATACCTGGCTCCAAGCCTAGTGTCACCAGCAGGACTTTGGGTTTACTGATCATGGATCAGTTTACACAACACCAGGCCTGCTGGTGACAGATGGGGTACCCCGTCTCAAAGGAGGAGAATGGTTTTTTGCACAGGGGTTGGAAAGGCTCATTGAAAGAGCTTTAAACTAGATTTGAAGAGGGAAAGGGATAAAACCTGTCTTGATGGAGATAAGCTTGGGGGTGGCACATCAACATTTGTGGGACGGCATGCTAGCGAGGTCCTTAAGTCTGCCATCCCAGTGGAGATAGGGGATGGAGTGCTATGCAATAGCAAAGTGAGAAAGGATATTGATGGGCTAAAATTCATGGAAGTGCCTGGGAATGGTGAGGCATGAATTAGGCATTCTCCTCTCACAAAGGCAACGGGATCAATAGCCCAACTGAAGNTGGGGGAAGGCCAACACAGCAGATATCCTGGTGAGAGTCTGTTAGGGACCACCCAATGAGGACCAAGAAGTAGACAAAATACTCTATAAGCAGCAGTGAGAAGTCTCACAGTCACTACCACTTATTCTTGTAGGGGAATTCAACGTACCAGATGTCTGCTGGAAATACAACACAGCAGAGAGGAAACAGTCTAGGAGGTTCCTGGAGTGTGTGGAAAGTAACTTCCTGACACAGCTGGCCAGCGGGCCAACTGGGGAAGGCTTCCTGCTAGACCTATTGTACACAAACAGGGAAGGACTTGTGGTTGATATGAAGGTTGGAGGCTGTCTTTGGCATAATGATCATGAAATAATGGAGTTTTCAATTCTTGGGAAAGTAAGTAGAGGGAGTCATTAGAACTGCCACCTTGGACTTCCAGAGGACAGAGTTTGACCTGTTTAGGAGGCTATTTGACAGAGTCTCTTGGGAGGCAGTCCTGAAGAGCAAAGGAGCCCAGGAAGGCTAGACATTCCCCAAGAGGGAAATCTTTAAGGCAGAGGAGCAGGCTGTCCTGGTGCACTGTAAGATGAGCTGTTGGGGAAGAAGACCAGCGTGGC
>VYZX01031827.1:116939-144333 GCA_013401335.1 Brachypteracias leptosomus
AGAGAGGAAACAGTCTAGGAGGTTCCTGGAGTGTGTGGAAAGTAACTTCCTGACACAGCTGGCCAGCGGGCCAACTGGGGAAGGCTTCCTGCTAGACCTATTGTACACAAACAGGGAAGGACTTGTGGTTGATATGAAGGTTGGAGGCTGTCTTTGGCATAATGATCATGAAATAATGGAGTTTTCAATTCTTGGGAAAGTAAGTAGAGGGAGTCATTAGAACTGCCACCTTGGACTTCCAGAGGACAGAGTTTGACCTGTTTAGGAGGCTATTTGACAGAGTCTCTTGGGAGGCAGTCCTGAAGAGCAAAGGAGCCCAGGAAGGCTAGACATTCCCCAAGAGGGAAATCTTTAAGGCAGAGTAGCAGGCTGTCCTGGTGCACTGTAAGATGAGCTGTTGTGGAAGAAGACCAGCGTGGCGGAACAGAGAGCTTTGTCTGGAACTCAAAAAGTAAAAAAAAGTCTACGGCCTATGGAAGAAGGGGCAGGCANGACATTCTGTGATTCTGTGAAAGGCCAGGAAGGAGAGACAGTGGAGTGGCCCTTTATGTTACAGGATGCTTTGATTTTCTAGAACATAATGATGGTGATGATAGGGTTGAGTGTATATGGGTAAGAATTGGGGGAAGGCCAACACAGCAGATATCCTGGTGAGAGTCTGTTAGGGACCACCCAATGAGGACCAAGAAGTAGACAAAATACTCTATAAGCAGCAGTGAGAAGTCTCACAGTCACTACCACTTATTCTTGTAGGGGAATTCAACGTACCAGATGTCTGCTGGAAATACAACACAGCAGAGAGGAAACAGTCTAGGAGGTTCCTGGAGTGTGTGGAAAGTAACTTCCTGACACAGCTGGCCAGCGGGCCAACTGGGGAAGGCTTCCTGCTAGACCTATTGTACACAAACAGGGAAGGACTTGTGGTTGATATGAAGGTTGGAGGCTGTCTTTGGCATAATGATCATGAAATAATGGAGTTTTCAATTCTTGGGAAAGTAAGTAGAGGGAGTCATTAGAACTGCCACCTTGGACTTCCAGAGGACAGAGTTTGACCTGTTTAGGAGGCTATTTGACAGAGTCTCTTGGGAGGCAGTCCTGAAGAGCAAAGGAGCCCAGGAAGGCTAGACATTCCCCAAGAGGGAAATCTTTAAGGCAGAGGAGCAGGCTGTCCTGGTGCACTGTAAGATGAGCTGTTGGGGAAGAAGACCAGCGTGGCTGAACAGAGAGCTTTGTCTGGAACTCAAAAAGTAAAAAAAAGTCTACGGCCTATGGAAGAAGGGGCAGGCAACTCAGGAAGACTACAAATATTCCATGAGGCTACACAGGGAGAAAATTAAAAAGGCCAAAGCCCAGCTAGGACTTAATCAGGCAACTACTATACAAAACAAAACCTGTTTCTATAAATACTTTAACAGCAAAAGGAGGGCTAAGGAAAATCTCCATCCTCTATTGGATGCAGGAGGAAATATAGTGACCAAGGAGGAGGAAAAGGTTGAGGTACTAAATGCCTTCTTTGCCTCAGCCTGTAATAGTAAGACCAGTTTTCCTCTGAGTGCCCTATCTCCTGAGCTGGAAGACAAGGACAGGGAGCAGAATGAAGCCCCCATAATCCAAGAGGAAATGGCCAGTGACTTACTACACCACTTAGACATACACAAGTCTACGGATGAGATCCACTCAAGGGTATTTAGGAAACCGGCAGAAGTGTTCACCAAGTGCTTTCCATCATTTATCAGCAGTCCTGGTTAACCAGGGAGGTCCCAGTTGACTAGAAGTTAGCAAATGCGATGCCCATCTACAAGAAGGGCCAGAAGGAGAATCCAGGGAACTGCAGGACTGTCAGTCTGACCTCAGTACCAGGGAAGGTTATGGAGCAGATCATCTTGAGTGCCATCATGCAACACATACAGGACAACCATGAGATCAGGCCCAGTCAGCATGGGTTTATGAAAAGCAGGTCCTGCTTGACTAACCTGATCTCCTTCTAGAACAAGGTGACCCACTTAGTAGATGAACAAAAGGCTGTGGATGTTATTTACTTGAACTTTAGTAAAGCCTTTGACACCATTTCCCACAGCATTCTCCTGGAGAAACTGGCTCTTCATGGCTTGGATGGGCATACGCTTCTCTGGATTAAAAATTGGCTGGATGGCTCGGCCCAGAGAGTGGTGGTGAATGGAGTTAAATCGAGTTGGCAGCTGTTCACAAGTGGTGCTTCCCAGGGCTCAGTGCTGTGGCCAGTTCAGTTTAGTATCTTTATCAGTGATCTTGATGAGGGGATTGAGAGCACCCTCGGCAAGTTTGCAGATGACACCAAGTTAGGTGTATTGATCTGCTTGAAGGTAGGGAAACTCTACAAAGGAATCTGGACAGGCTGGATAAATGGGCTGAGGCCAATAGTATGGTGTTCAACAAGGCCAACTTCTCGGTCCTGCACTTTGGTTACAACAACCCCATGCAACACTACAGGCTTGGGAAAGAGTGGCTGGAAAGCTGCCTGGTGGAAAAGGACCTGAAGGTTCTAGTTGACAGCCACCTGAATAAGAGCCAGCATCCCGGCTTGTATCAGAAATAGTGTGGCCAGTAGGACTAGGGAAGCCATCATCCCCCTGTACTTGGCTCTGGTGAGGCCATACCTGGAATACTGTGTTCAGTTTTGGTCTCCTCACTCCAAGAAGGACATTCCGAAGCATGTCCAAAGAAGGACAACAAAGCTAATGAAGGGTCTAGAGAACAAGTCTTACAAGGAGCGGTTGAGGGAGGTGGAGTTGTTTATCCTGGAGAAAAGGAGGCTCAGGGAAGACCTTATCACTCTCTACAACTATTTGAAAGGAGGTTGTAGAGAGGTGGCAGTTGGTCTGTTCTCCCATGTAGCAAGCAATAGGACAAGATGAAATAGCCTAAAATTGCACCAGGGGAGATTTAGATTAGATATTAGGAAAAATTTCTTCACTGAAAGGGTTGTCAAGCTTTGGAACAGGCTGCCCAGGGAAGTGGTAGAATCACCATCTCTGGAGGTATTTAAAAGACGTCTAGATGTGGTGCTTAGGGGCATGGTTTAGTGGTGACCTGGCAGTGCTGGGTTAATGGTTGGACTTGATGATCTTGAGGATCTCTTTCAGTCAGTATGGTTCTATGATTCTATATTTGCGTCTTCCCTTCTCCAGTGATAGATACTTTGAATTTTAGCTTTGGCATCATGACTCTGGAAAGATACTTTCTCACTGTCTTGCTGATAATTAAAGACAGCTCACTGAAGGCTCTGATCCACAGTCCCAGGTGGCTCTTGTCCCTTTCATTTGGTACACAGTTATTTTCCAGGTCATTAGTTAGGGTATTTTTAAGCAGTTTTCAAAAGCAATGTTTGCCAGGTACAATGCATTAAATCCACCCATCAAACCCACACTCATTATATTTTTAAAAGAAAGTAATTATTAATCATGCTAGTTAAATTATTCATTGTAATTTTGAATTGGTCTGCCACTTTGAAAATAAACAGCTTGTTTTGTCTTTTACATAGGTTTTAGAACTACATTACTTAATAGGCAGCTGTAAGACTAAGCAAAAACCAAAGAAATGGAAATCCGTAGGCAGATGTTGCATTTCTACATCTATTCCCACACTTAGCTCTGAAAATCTTATGTGCAGACATCACTTTCGTTGAGATGACTCAGTTCATAACCAATGACTCAGCATCAGCAATCATTCCAGGGCAGCAAGGCAGGGTACGTGCATCCTTTGAACTGACTCCACGGATCATTGATCCCAAAAGTCACTCACCAAGACAACAGGTAGTTGGGCAGTATTACAGGAATAGGTTTATTGATTCAATTCCTTAAATAAAACATTACGAAGAAAAGACTATCGCAAAAGATCTGCAGATTATCCAGCAGGCTTCTGGCATGCCTCTCACTCTTGATATAAAATATGCATGGTACAAATGCCCGGGGAGTCTGGTTCTTGTCATTGGGATTGTGTCACACGATAGCAGCAACCCAAGCAAAGGAAGGATGTGTGTGAAGAGCATGTTTACATGGATACGTGACTGAGCATTAATGCTGAGTTCATTCACTTTCTGCATGCTAAAAATCAAAACTTTCATCTATACTTGACCTTTAGCGCACACTGAATCTTTTCATGTATTTACACTAATTTTATATTTCCAGCCATCTCAGCTATCACTGAGTATCTAAGCTCTCTCATGCATTTCCGGGGAAAATCAAACAGATTAGCCATGTTTTAAAGCTGATTCTGTTCTGAAATGAAAACTCATGCAATTAGGGACAACCTCAAGGTGATTTAAGAACTTGCCACTTCCCAACTGAGCTGGATTCACTGCCTGTGTGATATTGGAGTGCAATTTGAATTTGGCTCAGGAGGGTCTGGAGGCATGTGGCTGATGTGGTTGCCTGGACAGCCTTTCAGATGCAGCACAGAGGATCTGCTGAAATTGTCTCACAGCTGTTTCCTGTCTTAGCATCCCAAAGGCCAGGGTAAGCATTGAGGCTTAGCACTGCTGTGCTTTCTGCAGCAGTCTGTCTAGCTGGGACACAAGTGCAATGCCCCTGCAGGGCTGCACAGCTCATCAAGGTAAAAGAAGCTTCCCAGGCCATTGCTGCAGCTCACCTCCCAGTTGTTTCAGGAATCACACATTGACATGGGTTGTGGAAACGATTCCCTCATCTTGGTGGCCCCACTTGCAAAAATATTTTTGGGAACGGTACTGACTGATAAAAATATGTGCTATAATCTATGCCAAGACAGTGGTAAATTTGCTATGGCAACATAGTATGTCTGATGGTTATGATATTCTGAAGCCTCAGCTGTGGGCCAGGACTCCTTCACACTAGATATTGTACAAGCCCAGACTGAAAACTGTCACTGCGGATTTTCTGTTTAAGTAAGTAAGTGATGTGATGAATGATGATAGCCTCAGTTGTGAAAAATACTGCTTTTAGAGTATAAATCCTGCTATTTTTATCTTCAGTTGTTTGCTAAATATCCAAGTAAACTTGGAAGTTCAGAGCAACATGCTTTCTCACAAAAAATTTTGAGTAATTTCTGATTTTCCTTGTGTTCCTTAGGGCCCTAGAGGTGCCTTAAGAAAGCTACAGAATCACAGAATGGCTTGGGCTGGAAGGGACCTTAAAGATCATCTAGTTCTAAACCCCCTACCATGGCAGTCCCACTAGACCAGCTGGCTCAAGGTCCCATCCAATCTGGCTTTGAACACCTCCAGGGATGGAGCATCCACAACCTTCCTGGGCAACCTGTTCCAGTGTCTCATTATCCCCAGAGTGTAGAATTTCCTTCTGATTTCCAATCTAAACATATCCTCTTCCAGTTTGAACCCATTATCCCTTGTCCTATCACTACAGGCCTTTGTAAAAAGTCCCACAGAAGAACTTTAAGAAGTTGTGGAAACATTCAGTTCTTGCAGAATATTGCTATTTGCAAAGGTGTCTCACCATGGAATAAAATAAATTCACTTTACTATGTATTTGTTATTTCCAACCTATTCATATATGATGATATGCTTTCTTTCCTACAATGGAAGAGCCAAAACATAACCTCACGTAAGAACATTTAGGTTAAAGATGACAGAAAAAAGGGGCAATGAGAAACAAGTGGGTAAAACAATTCCATGGGGACTGCAGCCGCCCCCTGACATGATGAAATGTCTCCAGAGGCACCAAAGGATATTGTTTAATAAATAGGCCCTCCTGGAATATGAAAACTTAATGGCGTCACACTGGCACAAAAACCCAGGTCATTCCAAAAGAAAGGGTTGTTTCTGTATGATATGGTTAAATCTTGCTGTATTTTAATACTTTACATAGTTTTCTTGTTTAGCTTACTTATTTTAGAGTAGCTCCTCTTTCCAGATGGCTTTGTGAGTAAACAGCTGGAAGCTGAGGTTTTCTTCCTGATGATGGGAAGAAGGAAGGACTCCAGACTCAACAGTGTGCAGCTTCTGTCTAGTGCAAAGTAGATGGGCCTCTCAGTTCCATTTTGCAAACTTTTGAAATATCAAATATCAAATTAATTCTGGTTAAGTAACTTTAACATTTATGGCCACCTAATAAACCTGAACATATGTGCATTGTAGACAGCTGAATGTATGCATGGTACACATGGGCTGAATTTGGTCTTTAAAAGGCCTGGTAATGAGAAAAAGATTGGTACAACAAATTTTCATCCAATTTGATAAATACATCTCTCTGTATCAATCCTATAACGATCTTAGGTATAAAGTAAATGGTTTTACAAATAAATGTACCCAATTCCAACGGAATTTATTTCATTGCATTCGCATGTTTCATTTAGCATTTTTATGAAACCATATGAAAAATGAATGAATTCTCAGACTAGTTTACATCACTCCTTAGTGATTAATTATAGCATAAACACCATGATTCTTCTGTGCTGAAATAGAAAAAAAATACCTCGGAGACATGTTTAATCATTTGAATCTACTAGTGCTGTGTTTATTCGTTCCTTTTTGGTCCATTAGAGAGTAAATTAGATTTGATTCGCTTACTCTGATTGGCTTAATTGAACCAGTTACAGATGAAGTACAAATAAAACCATAATAAATCCAGCAGATGTTTAACCTGCTCAACCAAGATCTTTAACAGTCAATTCCAATTGTGATTTACACTCAGCAATTTAACAAGACCCTTAGGAAGTTGATTTGATTTTTCTAAGAACCAGACTCTTTTATTTCTGTGTTGCTGAAACAAGACTGGCACACTGTATTTTCAGGTCCAGATTCTTTCACAGATATTTTTTGTGATCTCACTTCTTTCTGTGCTGAGCTGTGGGGGAACAACACTCCTCACAGCCAGGGGATTATAGGAGCTGGTGTAAAAGTAAATAACATGGCTTCTGCCCAGGGTAAAAGCACTAAATGTCACTACTATAGAAAACAATTTCAGAATAAAATTATAAAATAATGGTTTTTAATGTCTTTGACTTGAAAATCTGAAAATACTTATATCTAATGCATAATGCACTAAACTGCAAGGTTCATCAGATCACAATTTAAATTGCTATGACCTTTAAAAATACTATTTAATATGCGCATGAGAAATTCTAATACTAAATACCATATCTTAGTCAAATTGATCTTTCATGTGGTATTGAGAAACCATCTGTATCTATAGAACTAAAAAGGACAATATACATTAGTAAACCAGTCCATGCTGGAGTTCGTTATGCCCCAACAAACCTAGCCAAGAAATAAAGTAGCTTATTAACATAGAAAAATGTCAATTATTTTAATTATAATGAGAGGCGAAAGGAATCCTCTCCGAGTGTGAAATTACTGCAAAGCCATCCATTGATCTCTCCGTTTAATCAGTCTCTCGAGATCACCAGGAAGATGGAAGAATATCTGATTAGTGTGGAAGTGTCAGCCTGGAATTAGCTTTAGGCACCAGGGTTTCATATTGAGGGATTTCCCCTCTCCACTGCCAAACCTGGAGCACGGGCTAGATTCACCATTTACCCCAGTGGAGCAGGTTTCCCCTCCCTGTGTAATGCCAATGGAAAGACAGGAGGGTACCCAAACCTTTTGTTAGGTTCCCTGACCAAAGGCTCAGCAAATGAAACATCAAGTCCTGGTGAAGAAAGCAAAACCAGAGCCCCCAGATCAGCCACTCCAAGGCCAGCCAAGGATGCTGAACAGACCACTATCCCTCGGATGAAGCTTGCTGAGGTGGGTTAAGGAGAAGTCCCCACAATCTCAGCCAGCCCAGGCAAACCAAGAGCTGATTGCCCACCAGGACATGGGACTTACTTTGGGGTGCATAGGGGGAGAACCGTGTGAAACTCATGGGACATTTTAAGGTGATTGAGTGTGAAACTTCCTATGGGATGTTTAAGGGAAGGACCAAGTTAGGGAAAGGGAGGAGTCTGGGTGGCTTGGGGATTTGGGTGAACCAGGAAAGAGGTCCACCAGTACCAACAGCCCCCATCAGCTCTCTGCAAGAAAATCACAGCTTGACCTCCCCGGCAGAGCCTGCTTGCTACTCGTGCAGTTGTTTATTAGCCCAAGGAAGTCCAATATCTCTTTTCTCCACCGTAAAATCTTTTGCTCCTCCAATAATCAGCAGAGGATGAAACTCAGCAAAGAACTCAATACACACCTATACTGAAAACAATTTTCAAACAACATGTAGTCTGGAATGTGTTCTGACTATTTTGAATATTGAACAAATTTGTCCCGAGACCAATCTGATCAGTTCAGAGGGGGCTGGGGTGAGCTGGTCGGTGCCAGGCATGTATATGCCTTGCATTAGCACTACATTGGGCACCTCTAAACTAAATCTGTCTTCCCTACAAGCTAGTTTTCTGTTTTAAACCAAACAAAATTATGCAACATGTCTGATTTCTCTTCTTTTTGTGTATGTACATTATATTACACTTGATAATTGTGAAGTCAGAATTTTCAAAGCGTTTAAATTACTTATCACCTACCTTATTTTGTATTTTATTTAGTTTGCCACAAAAGTTGCCTGTGGATTTAAACACACTCACTAACAATGTTCACTTCTTATTATTGTTCATCTCTATAAAATGTTTCAGTGATTTTTACATGTATTTTTAAAATGTTTAAGTGAAACTTCTGTGCTTTTAAGAGACACGTCTTTGGAAAAAAAAGGTGGAATAAGAATTCTTCATATATTGACTTTTTAAAAGTGTTTGCAAATAAAAGCTAGAGTTAGAACATAAAACTTCTTAATAGAATCTTGAATCTGCTAATATCAAATTAGATATCTTACTCTCAAACTCCATCCCTGCTCCAAAACATACTACTTTAAAAAGCAGGAGCCCTTTATTAGAACGGTATTCTTACACCAGCGGAGCAATATGGGAAGCTGTGATCAGAGCTGACAGTTGGTTTACTCTTACCATTTGATCACAAAATTTCAGTGCCATCTGTGGGAAGCCACACAGGCAAATGTGTCATCACATCTAATAATGAAAAGAAGAAACAGACAGAACGTGCTGTAGAAACAGACTGCTTTAATTACCCCCTGTACAATGCTTTACAAAACTTGCAGAGGAAAAGTCTTGTGTGGACAGGTTGTTTATGCAAAGGAGAATGTCATAACTATGACAAAACAAGGTTTGACCTTGGGAATTATACCTAAACAATGTCCAAATTGTAGATTCATTAAGAAAATTTTTTCAGTGTATGATTAGGGTATTGCACACCTTGCAGATCATCAAATTTGGCAAAGGTAGGCAATGCTGGCAGCAACACATTGCTCTGCCCCATGAGACAGGCAGTGCTCACCAGCTGCCCGCCCTGTGCCCTTAGATGCAGTGATCACTTGTGGTAAGGGTGGGGGTAGACTCCATAGTTTGTGAAATTTAACAGTTATGCTTAGGAAATAAAAAGGCTGTGGTTGATTTTTGTTCTGAATGGGGATCTCAGGCTGCAATGAGATGAATGGCAATAGGTGCACACCAGCATCCCCCAGTGCCAGCCAGGATGAGGTATGATATAAGGACAGTTTCTGGGGGAGTCAAAGCACTCTGTTGGGATGAAATCCTAGGATATGGGATGAGTCAGGCAGGTAAAGCTGCTCTGAAGGATTGACCTGAGCTGATGGGTGGAATACAGGCTCAGTTTTGGAGAACAGGTTGCTCCTGCACAGATCTCAACACTCCAAGCCAGTTTGTGTCTTAGCAAAGACACAGTGCTGTGTGCTTTTATCTTGACTGCTTGCCCTGCTTCTTGAATATTCTGGGCTGACTGTGAAGATGATGGCTTGCTATATTAAATCAAAGAGCTGCTATGGGATGGAGGGCAGATGTCATGTTTCTGAGGGCAGCCCGGGCATGACGACACAGCTGCAGTGTGATTTGTGCCAAATGCCACCTGACAACCAGGCTGGAGGGAAACTTCATGGTGATGGGGGCTCACAAAGATACAGTGGGGCCTGCTTGGATCATGTCTTGTATTTCAGGGAAAAACAAGTCATATGTGACCCTGCAAGACAACATTGTGTCCAAGCACCCGCTTGGGGTCCCAAACTTCCTCTTGGCCTTTCCTTTTTGTTTCTTCCTCATTCATACCTAGTCTCAAGTTGCACTGCACTAGTATTTGCAAGAGAGAAAGCGGTGATACTGCTATTACTCTCTTTATGTTCTTCAAGCACTTTTTATCTACATCTGGCAGGCTGGTTGTCCTCCTCAGGGGAAGGGCCCATGTATGATTGAAAGAGGAGGCATCCAACAGATCTTCATAGAGACTTTGGGTGCTGGGTCAACAGGACTTGGTCTCCAACAGGAAATGAAGTTGCTTGGGATTTTATTTACAGTCCAAGCTAATCTGCAAGAACATAAGCCAAGGTCGGCTTCTTGCACTATGTGGAGGCACCCACAAGTTGTCCCCCAATACCAGCTGAGCACAGCACTGCTGGTGACATGCAGGATTGGCAGCTGGAGCTTGCAGACTACCTGCAGAGACATTACCCTTCAAGAAGCAGGTGGCAGACAGAGGTTATGTTGACACCACAAACGTGGCTCATGCTGCACCCTGATTGTGCTGCTGGAGCTCAGCTCATGCCATGTGTGCAGCTGGGCTCCAGGTGTTGCAGAGCTCACATCACAGCCAGGTAACCCAGGACGTCTGGTTATCTAGAGTGTTTCGGCCAATTCAGCGCCTAAAGTTAGAAGAGTCTGTAGTGTGACACAGAAGTTAGTGGAGAAAGGCAGCTAACAGCTCTCAGGAACCACAGCTGAGCAACCATTTTTCCCTTCCTGGCCAGCCTGTCCCACTGAGAACGACACCATAACACTCACAGCTTATGAAAAACTAGCAGATTCATAACATTTCTCTGTGACCAAGTGTGGCAGAACTATACATGTGTGCAAAATCAGAGTAATTTGCTGTCCTTGAATGCCACCTATAGGTTACTGTTTTCTGAAATGATCTTGATACAAAACAATGGAAGACAGAGGGCAAAATACAGATTTGGATTAAGGCTGCCAAATTTTTGTCTGCTTAGTTTGATTTTTGTAAGATAACTAGTGACCACATTGTCCTTAGGACAGTTGCATCCATTGCCTGCAGGACACAGGTCCCCTCTATCTGATTTTCCAAACCTCACTCATGGTCATAATGACTCACTTATGAAACTATCATTCAAAGGCTACTCTTTTACAGGAACACAAACCTATGGATTTATCCTTTATTACAACATGTCATGATTGAATCACAGACAGCAACTAAGACCCACACAGCCGCTTGCTCACTCTGCCCCGGTGTGATGGAAGAGAGAATCAGAAAAGTGAGAAAACTCATGGGTTGAGATAACGACACTTTAATAGGTAAAGCAAAAGCTACATGTGCAAGCAAAGCAAAACAAGGAATTCATTCACTCCTTCCCATCATCAGGCAGGTGTTCAGCCATCTCCTGGAAAGCAGAGCTTTATCATGAGTAACAGTTATTTGGAAGAGTGCAAGGTCCTGCACCTGGGTTGGGGCAATCCTCATCATCAATACAGCCTGGGAGGTGAAGGGACTGAGATCAACTGTGTGGAGAAGGACTTGGGGGTACTGGTGCATGATAAGCTAACCTGAGCCAGCAATGTGTGCTTGCAGCCCAGAAGGCCAACCATATCCTGGGCTGTATCAAAAGAAGTGTGGTCAGCAAGTCAAGGGAGGTGTTTTTCCCCCTCTACTCTGCTCTGGTGAGGTCTTACCTGGAGTACTGTGTCCAACTCTGGAGTCCTCAACATAAGTAGGACACGAAGCTGTTGGAGCAGGTCCAGAGAAGGGTCACAAAAATGACCAGAGACAGGAACACCTCTCCAATGAAGAAAGGCTCTGAGAGTTGGGGTTGTTCAGCCTGGAGAAGAGAAGGCTCCAGGGAGACCTTATTGCAGCCCTTCAGTACTTGAAGGGAACCTATAAGAAAGATGGGGACAGCATTTTTAGTAGGGCCTGTTGCAACAGTAGAAGGGGTGATAGTTTTAAACTAAAAGAGGATAGTTTTAGACTAGATATAAGGAATAAATTTTTCTACAATGAGACACTGGAACAGATTGCCCAGAGAGGTGCTGGGTGCCCCATCCCTGGAAACATTTAAGGTCAGGTTAGGCAGGGCTCTGGGCAACCTGATCAAATTGAAGATGTTCCTGCTCACTGCAGAGGGGTCAGACTAGATTACAAGTCACTTCAAACCCAAACTATTCTATGATTCTATGATTTTTCTATGAAAAAAAATGACATCCTCTCCTTCCTTTTTCTTCCCCCAGATTTATCTGCAGAGCATATAGTATGGAACATCCCTTTGGTCAGTTGGGGTCAGCTGTCCCAGCTGTGTGTCCTCTCAACTTCTTGTGCACCCCCAGCCTATGCACTGGTGGGGCTGGTGAGAAGCAGAAAAGGCCATGATTCTGTGTAAGCTCTGCTCAGCAATAAAGAAAACATTCCTGGGTTTTCAGTACAAATCCAAAACATAGCCCCACACTGGCTACTATGAAGAAAATTAACTCTATCGCAGCCAAAATCAGCACACAACAAAACCTTTAGTTACTGCACACTATTGACACACCACATTCTTTGGAAGGATGTCACAGGGCACTTTGCAACAAATGAGTTTCAGATCATTAACAGGGAAGTCAGTCTTTTACAGCAGCTGTGAGTTTGGCCTTGCTTTCTGATAAGAGACTTTTGAACTGCATGCATTTGACCCTTCAGTTTACACTTTGTCCTTTCTATTTATTAATATTTTCTTAATTAGAGCAGAAACTCTGTAATAAGAGGTGGTCCTTTGGGAACTGGTTTATTTTGGAATTTTTTGATAAAATACATGAAACCATCTAGAGATGGTCGGTTAATTTCAAAGAGGATTCATCCTGCAAGTGGCTGAGTGTGAGCTGCAGGGTGCTCATGGCAGTCCGCCTCTGCAGTCCCTTCCACAGCACACTGCCAGGCTGCATTGCCTTAACCCTGTTCTGGCTCAGTGAATTAAGAACATATTGTACCCTGTTCCTAGTATATGCCGGCACGTTATTTGGTAACATATTTGGACAAGGTTGCTGTCTTAGCATTATGAGACAGCCCAATGTGACTTCTATTACTGTAACTTCCCTGAAATGCTTGGGGAAAATAGAATACAGATTTGCTTTAGATGTGCCAGTCATGTAACACAGTAACAAAAGCAGAGGTCCCAACTGAAACCACGAGTAAGTTCTCCTAAGGTCAACCTAGCCCTATATTAATTGTATTATTATTATTGCTTTATTATTTCTCAACTGAAGCTGTTTGCCCACCACTTTCAAATGTCTGTTAACTGTGGAATAATAATCAACAAATGCCTTTGTCTGAATCAAAGTTCGAGCCATTGAATCACTGCAGTCTTTCATTTTTCATCATGTGTGGTAAAATGCTGTTCAAGCATCTGTCCACATTAGCAGGCTCAGCTGCACATTTGCTTTCACAGAGTCAAGGAAAGGCAGTGTTTTCCTGATGACATTCCCAGAACTATCAAATTGTTTTTCCTCTGTTAAGAATCTCTTCCAGTAGGTATAAACAACTTCCAGAGAGGATAAAAAAAGCATTCAAGGCACCTTCTGAGATCACAAAGCAAAAAAAGTTAGGAGAGACATGACTTTTCTTCCTCTCTTTCTCATTTCAGTATTTGCAGTGTTAGTAGGTCCTCAGAACCAATGAGTCAGAGAAAAAACCTCTTAAAATAATCCAGAAATGTTCAGAAGAAATTAATGTTTCACAAAATCAGAGGTGGTGCCATCTCCATAGATTTCTCTAATGACTGTTCTACTGCAGAGGAGAGCAATGCTTTCCTTCAGTCTCCTTCACGAAAATATTGCCCTGAAATATTCCCATCCTCAGCAACAGAGAGTTTGGACAGGTCTGATCTCTCCTGCTCCTGATGGTGTATCTCTTACATGATGGGTTTTTTGGCTTGGCAACTCCTTTATCTAGGAAGGACTTCAACAAGGGGTCCAGTAGTAGAGCTGGTGAGCAGCCACGGTAGCAGTGGTTGCTGTTGTATCCAGAAATTATTTCCTTGACACCAGAGCCTTCTGAAGTGGGATGAAGAGAAGAACAAAGTGGTATCATAGAGGGGGTTCCTTACAAGGGCTGCGTGTTGTCATAGGAGAGGGTGGCCACATACCCCATTTTCAAAGACATACAGGTAGTGAAGCTTCTCTGGAGCCAGGAACAAACTTGGCTTTGTCATCTCTGCAGGATCAGGAATGCGATTAGGACTCTGCCAGTGTGTGACCTGGTAAACTGGATGTTGGGATAAGATAATGAGCTCTCATCCATTTCTGTCAATGGAGCAGGTTTTGGCATGGCTAATGACAAAATTCTTCCCTCTGAACAAAACAGGGCAATTTTATAATTCTGATGCTGGCTGTAATTCAGATCTTCTGTATGCCAGTTGCCAGCAGCTTCCTCAGATGAATCAGTTTCTGTTCCCTAAACTGAGGCAGACAGATGTTAACAGTGCTTAATTCCAAATACTATAAAGAGAACTTTCTTGGATTTACATTCTGTTAAGAGAACCAGTTGAGACTGTGCAAAAAAATATTCAGGCACAGAAGGCATCCACTTGTTCCAGCTTGGACAGAAATCTTTGGGACATTCACATCAATCATATTTCACATGCTCTTAAGTATCTGTGGGATTGCAACATTTATTTTTGTTTCCACATGATTCAGAAAAAATTAACTAAGATTCCAAATGAGACAACTCTAACACTGCCTTTTGTCCAGAAGGTGATCTGGCCAAAAGCAGACTCCTTTTGACTCATTTCTAGCACACAGACAAATAGTAAACAAAGCTTATTCAGCACTGAGCAGCCATCTAGGTTGACGGATTTTGCAAGCATCCCACCAAGAGTGGAATCCTACCAGAATAAGACTGTGCCAAGTTAACTGAGTACCTCGCAGTAACTGAGGCCAGCATCTGCAAGTCATCTTCCTATTACTGACAGATACAGAAAGCCTTGGTGCTAGGTATTACATTTGGAAAAGTATCTTGGCTCTTCCACATGAAACATACTGCTTTGGCACTGATAGCTGGAGTGAAGAAGAAAACACACACTGACATTATTTTGATTAACCTTCCAGGGAATAATTTGTGAGACAGCATTTAGACTATAAGCAATCTTATAGAGGAAACCTGAAGAATTTGGCAGCAGTATTAAATTGCACTCTACCTTAGTAGTTGTTCTTCCTGATCATTAGCCTGAAATGGAAACAGCCTGGGAATGATTACCTGATCGCCTGGATTTTCTTTTAATGACAGAGAGCTTGAGCCCAGCAGTAAAGCAATACCATTTTTAGGAAAAAGAAAAAACATATATAGTAACATTTGCCGTATATCAAAGCCATGCCCATTTATAACAATAAGTCATAATGTATGGATTCCACTTTAGGTATCCTTAAAGAGTTCACTGACTATTAAGGAAGCTATTATTATTATTCTTAAAATACTTTAAAGGCACAAGGGCGAGCAGTTGGGTGATTCCAGGCACTGTAGGCAAGAAGCTTCTGCAGTACAGCTGATGTTTGCAGCGTAACCACCTCTGGCTGAAGTGCTCACCCCAGCTCCCCCGTAGGGTCAGTGGAGAGGAAAGCATGACCTCAAAACCACGTTTATGACATGACTCACCCAACTTCTTTTACAGTCAAAATAACTGACACACTGTTAGAGAAAAATATTCTCTTTACATCTAATCAGAATTTCCCTTGCTGCAACATGGGAAGGTTTCCTTTTACTGTTCACCTCTGGGAGGAGTCTGACTACCCTGCCTCTAACCCTGTCAGGAAGCTGAAGACAGCAATTGCATCCCACTTCAGGTCTCTTCTCCCATTGAACAAGCCCAGCTTTTAGACACTCTTATCAGGATGGGGTGCAGCCCTTGCTCTGCTCCCTGGCCATCACCACCTGTGTCTCCCCAAACAGGGATGAGAAGCTCAGATGAAGATAGTGACAGATAGCACCTTTAGCGATGCCACATGTCAACTGTACATCGGTAGCTAAATCTAAACACATGCCTAACCCTGACTGCTGAGCAATGCAGCCTCTCCTCCGGCTGCTCCGAGGACACGTAATGGCAGAGAGCATCATGCTTAGTGTGGGAAAATAACAGGAGATTGGCAAGGAGGATTGCAAACACGCTCAAATGATTTGCAGCTGGGGTGTTGAAAAAGACACGTATCACACCAATTGTTGCTCAGCTTTGTGTACTTGAGTAGTAGAATATCTGTGTTTAGACAACATGGGTCTGTGAAGGACTCAGAGACACCTTATCAAACATGGTTGACATTCCTGCCTTGCTGTGGGAAAGATCTAAGCACAGTGGAAAACCACACCTGTAAGAATCCTTGATATACAGGAGAAGGCAGCAAGTTCAAAAGCTTTTTTGCTCTCTAGCAAGGACTGAGCTCCATGGTGCCTGCATCCCCACTTCATGTCTCTGCCCAGGTGCTGCTGTGGAGATTCTCTGGTTCACGAGGTAACGAAGATAAATTTACTCTTTGCATTTCAATCATAGTTTTGTGGTTGTTCCTGTGTCCTGCCTGTGTTGGCTCACACACTTAGGTACAGTTGACTTACCATCACTATTCAGGCATTAGACAGGTATCACTGACAGTCTCAATGTTACCCAACCACTGAAATGACATTTTGAAAAGATATAAAAGTACATCTATTGGGAGAAATTTCAGAGAGAAAAAGGCAAGTGAGGAGTAATGGCAAAACACCATTGCTAGTGTGACTTGAGTCAAAGCGTAGCTGTCATTGCCAGCAGCATGACTGCGGTCACAAGATAGGTAGTTTCAAAAATAAAAAGATTTCATCAGTACAGATAAGTGTTGTTTTAAAAATGGCAGATACTATTTTAGCATTCATATGAGAAATGTTATAAATAGGTAATTTTCAATATAAAGCATGCAAGCCACAAGAGAAGACAGACTCTGCTTATGCTGTTGCTGCCTGGATTATCTGTGCTGCAGCTTTGCCCCAGAAGGAATTAAACTCATCAAGGTTCTTTAACCTCAAAGAAGGACTGAAAAGATGTTCATATAGGGATTGTCCATGGGGCCTGTCTCCTCAGGTTCTCTTTAAAATCATGGTGTATGATTCTTCTTTTTGTGTGCTTATTACACCGTGATTTACACAAAAGATAATGGGTGGGCATTGGATAAGGCTTGGAGTGAGAGAGACACACAAGCAGGAACAGAATGGGATGCCATCCTGTAACTGAGCTAGAGTTATTTCCTTGGATGGCATAGAAAGATCCAGGCTTTTCCCAGGAACTCAGAAGGGTATAGGCAGAGCTATTTCTATACCTTTGTCTAAAAGGTTTTCTGTTTGAACTGTTCCAGTTTCAGCATTACAGATTCCTTCCTTTTGGGATTCTCACTTTAAGGAATTTAACCTCAAAGCATTGGTCCATTTGGGGCACGTCACAAAAGTAGTCTCTCCTTGTCACTATGCTAAAGAATCCATTGATTGACCTATACTTTAAACCGTGCTAGATATTTTAGCAACAGCATATGAAAATTTATACAATATGAAAACAATCACAGGAAAGCTAGCATATGTTGGGCATCTCATGAGGGATTTCATTTTATCAAGCAATTTTAATTTTTGTTTCATCTGAGTATTGCAAGAAAGATGAGTGCCAGGAATAAAATTAAATGAAAGATGGCAGTAACTTAGCACTCTGGGGTATGGAGGACAAGAGGTGTTGCATATGGGAAAACACATGATGAGAGATTCGTGGTGTGCTGGAGCTTTGCAAAGCTTTGCAGGTACAGCCAAGAAAATTCAAATCAGAAGGAATGGGCAAAAGGGAGACAGTGGCATGAATCATAGAGGTGTAATGAGAAAAAGGTCAGGAGCTGAGATCACATTAACCAACTGGGTAGACTGAATGGGAACAAAGCAAATCTCAGGGAGGCCAAATCCAATGACAACACAATGTGAATTGATGATTTGTAATTTTAATAATGCAAAATTCAGTAAATAAAATGTTAAAATAAGCAACTTTAATAATTCATTGCAACATTTACTATTTTAGGACTGTTATTTTATAGCATATTTGATTCAATTGCTCAGTGTCATTGTATGTCCTTTCCTTGTAACCATGCCACAACTTAGACTTTACAGTGTTTCATTAAATGGCCAGCTAACTGTAAGGAATTTCTGGGTTTTTCAATAAGCTAGGACCCTGTCTGTCACGCTAGAACATCAGCTTTGATCTAGAGATACACTCTTGTTCACCAAGGTTTTATGTCACCTCAGGTGGTCTATGTTTCTAGTGCTCGTACTAAACCAGCAACTTTAGTAAGTTTGAATACCATTTAGGACATCGATAGTTTGTATCTTCAAAGCACTATGTAAATATTAACCAATGTATAAATACCATAACTTCACTGAATGATGCTTGTGTTAACTGCGGGAGTTAAGAACCAGAGCTGTATCCAAATTTAGAGGTTTTGCTGTGTTTGTCTTTGCTATGTCTGTAAAAACACTTGTAGGTGCTTTTGGTAGAGCTGAAATTTTTGCATGCAGAAATACATAACCTTCACAAAAACGTATCTTCTTTAAAACAGTACTCTGTGTTTGGTGCTGACCAAAGACAGATGCACACATATGAACAGGTAAAGTGTTTGTGGTGGGCAAAGGCTCCAAACACCAAAGAGTATTACATGGCTGACTGCAGGCATGTTAGCTTAGCACTTATCCCAAGGACATAATGGGAATGATTGAGTATGACATACATGTTATTGTTAAAGACTGGTTTAAATACAATGTAAGATGCAAGTATAAGTTACGCTAACAACACACTTCAATGAAAACAATAGCATCCCTGTTAAATGTAAATTTTTTAATGTTAGCATTTAAAACTGAAATATTGCTAGCATTTTTTACAAACTTAGTTAATAAAAAGTGACAGCTGACATAATACACTTAGATTTCTACAGGTTCTCTTACTTGATACAGTATGACATTCTGATTAAAAACATTTAACTGAACCACTGAAGCACATACTAAAAAAGATTAAAAAATGACTAACGGATCTCAGAAAGAAATCATTGATAGGATCTCTTTTCTAGGCTCACATGTGTCCATTCTCTTTACTGAGGAGTAGAAACCATCAGATTACTCCTACAACCCAGCAAGACCAAGGCTTAGGAGGAGACGAGCTAGCTCAGTTTCTCAGTAGCACAGAAAGGATCTCATGAAAGCCTCTACATTTGTAGCCATATATCAGTATCTACTCTCTCGTTTTTCTTATTCCGGCATTTTTTTAACCTGACCATTCAGCTTTCATAGTGTTCTCAGGGCAAATTCTTCACTCCTGAGTTGGAACCAAATTTTATCTTAGCCAGTATCAGGCTTTCTGTTAAGTTCAGTGGACTTTGGCTAAGGTCCCCAATGTGATATTCAAACAAGCAAAATTCCACCAATTCCTTATGCCTAAACAACGGTGAAAGTCAAACTGCCTAATGTCCCTGAGGACCTCTTTAGAGAAAACACTAGGCTTGGGTGAAAACAAGTCCCCAAGTATTACTAGTGCTTGAGAGTGGCTTCCAGCCACAATAAACAACAGGTTAAACAACATTAAAACAGGTACATACACCATGCCCTGCACAGCAAAATACTCTGCAAACTTTGGATGAAAACAGAAGATTCTGGCATTGCTATAAACACAAAATTGTGCAGGCCTGGACCTCATGCAAACCTGAGCAAACTGCTCTCCAGAGCCCTGCTGATGGGGTTAATAGCCTCATAGCTACAGCAAGTGCACAAACTGAGATGACAGATGTGATGGACACAGAGAATTAAAATGTAATTAACATCACATCCATGATACACGTTTACATGAATTGCTAATCTGATTGTTGCACTATATAATCCAAGAAAAAAATGAGGGAACCTGAGCATAAAAAGAGAGAGATTTTGTATGGGCACCAGTAAGCATGCAAAATAAATTAGAAAAGCAATGGTGATCACACAATGCTTTCTGAGCCAGTGGCACGGAAGCAGGAGGTTTGCAATCTATCATGCAGTTAAGAAGGCAGTAGGAACCCTACAATTCCTATTGTGAAGCTGCAGAATTGTCCTGCAGTCAGCAATTTAGGCTGAACCATTTTATCAAAATACCTTTTTGTTCTTTGTAACGTAACTTCTCTTTGAGACAATAGTTTTGAATTTAGAGTGAGAAGAGTCCCCAGACTGCAGTGGAGAGCTCTGCAAGCTCAAGAGGACAGAGCTATTAGAACTCCAGCAGCTCCTCACTGTGGGTAATCATATCATAATGTGCTTTTTTTCTCCTGTAGTGGCTGATAAATATATGTATATGTAACAGGTTCAAGATGCATATTTCTGCCATTTTAAAAGTCTGGTTTCTTACTGTAGCAATAACTTGTTTTCTGTTTAACACAGGCAAGTAAAAAATTGCTAGAACATGGGCATCTTTCCCAGTCTCTTTAAACATACTGCCTTCATAGGAGAGATGAGGCTTTAGCTGCTCCCACTACAAACAGCATAAGGAGCTCACTCTGTCCTTTGTTGTACCAAGCTTGTTGTGGCCTTCATTTGACAAGATTACATATATGCAAAGCTCAGATAATGCAAATTGTTTCAGCTTGAGATGACATTTATAGCACGACTCTATCTTTTTGGTTTGGAGTGCACGGAAGAAGAATCATACAAATGAATGCACCATTTCAAAACTTCTGTATGTGTCATGGATCTTTTTTTTTAAGAACTGCAAGGTTCCTATTCAACTGTTACCAAGCCTTTGAAAATACCTTAAGATTTCAATGAAAATTGAATAAATACATGGTGGTCCAGACCTGTAACTTTTTATAGCATAAAATACCACTTCAGTGATCAACCAAATTAACGTTAAGAGATGAGTCTCAGAAGAGATCCTCCAGCCCTTTTTCCTTCTCAGTTATAATGGGTATTTACAATAATTCTGAGATCCAGTCTGATAATGCAGCATAACACATGAATGCAAGACTAGTGTTACTGAGGCAGACCACAGGTTTGTTGAGCACTGCATCCTGTTCCTGACTGTGGTCAACAATGGATGAATACTAAAGCAAGGGAAGCAGAAAGCTACATTTCCCCTGAGTTTTCTCACTGTCTTAAAAAAATTGTAGCTCAGAGACCTCCTGAACAGGAGGTGTTGCCTTTTCATTTAATGGATGCTGACAGATTTGTTTTAATGAATTTCATCTAGTTGTGTGTTTGAAGTTGTACAAATTCTTAGTATTCACAGGAGTCAGAATCAAGGAGTTACACAGATTATCTGCTGCCAAGGTTTAGGGTTGGGCTGACCACTAGAGGGAAGTGGAAGAGAAAGGGAATAAGGGAGGGAGACTTATAGATTAGAAAACTAAAATAACTTCAATGAAAATAATAATATGAAATATATACAAAACCAATATGGAACCCAACTCCAATAAAGGCAATTACGTCACCACTGCCACTGATGCTGTGGATCAGCCACCAGATAATTCCCAGACTGGGCTCAGTGGGAGATGGGAACTGGATTCAGGAGATGGATTCGGGAACTGAATTCAAGAACGCATGGATTGGGATCAAGGGAAGAATGGACAGAGTCCTCCTCAGATGTCAGCCATTGAAGAGAGTGTGACCCTTGTGATCCGTCAGCTTTGTACTGAATATGACATATACGGGATGGAATACCTTGTTGGTCTATTTAGTGTCACCTGTCTTGCCCACTCCTCCCCATGGCTATGTCCTTTTACTTCCTACACCCCCAACGTGGTACACAAGATTTAGCAGTGACTTTGGTCTGCATACAAATCCTTGGTGGTAATTCTAAACATCAAGCATCATCACTGCTAGAAGAAGACACTGTCTGCAAAAACATGCTGTGAGCTTCAGAAAGTGCAGGTAGTTAGAACAGACCGAGCTGAAAAGTAAAATCACTGAGCAGAATAAGTTCTGGTCTAACTCAAACCAGGACATCTGCTTAGTATGTAAAACTCTCTTTATTTCTTTCAAACTTTCTGGCTGCTGGTGAAATTGTCTATCTCTTAGATCTTGTAACTGGATATGTCAGAGCCATCAATCATTCCCCATTAACCCTTCCTGAGCCACTCCTTGTTTCATAGATCTCATATGCCCTGAAACTTGTGTTTCAAAGATCTTCTTTGAAATAAACTTAGTTTGCAAGCAGAAAGTGATGTAAGCTTTAGCTTTCTAGCAGGATAGGAAGAAATCATCACTGTCTTCAGAAGTCATAACAAGTGTGCATTGGCCATAAAACACTTCAGCAGCTTTTCTGTCTCACTCCAAGACAAAATTTTTTTTTCAAACTGTCATATCTGAAGTGATGCCACATTATTCATCTTCCAGATTGTATTCTGCAGTTGTACACAAACAGGCTACTCATCAGAGGACTTCCTCCCACCTTCAGTGTCCTATACACAAATTCCAAAGAATGAATGGTCTCCACTGACCTGTATATATTATCATAACAAGGCATTGCACAGCAGGCTTTTCATGTTGAGGCAGTGCTTTAAAGATTGCAAAAAATAAGTTGTTTTTGTTGGGATGGTGGAATAACTACCACATTTCACACAGCAACAAGTAGTACAGGAAGTTCCAATATGAAAGCCTTAACTCATACAAATCTTCAATTCATATTGACTAAGCCTTATCTTCCATTTCCATAATTTACAGGAAATGGATAATTAAGAAGTTTTTAAGTGTGCTCAATTATCCTGGGCCCATTTCAAAGCTGATTACTGTCTTTTTAAGCCTGTCTCTTTTGAGTAATGCAGGGTTGTGATGTACGTAAATCAAGTACACCTTGAGAACAAATTGGTAAAATAAATGCATTGGCTCAGGAGTTTCTCCCCAAACTAGCTACAATGCCTTCAACCACAAATCCGTGCTCCTTTCCCGACCATAGCAACATCCAAGATGGATCTTCTGTTCAGCTGCCAACAGCCAGGAGGTGGAGTTGTGAGGCTTCAGCATGGTCTAACCTAACTCACAGCCCACCAGCTTCTTCAGATGATCAATCTATTAGAAAACTATCTTCTGAAAATAAAAAATACAAAACCGTTTTTTTTTTAAATGGATCTTAGAGACGATAAAGCCCCTGAGCCAGCACATGCTTCTGAATTTGCTACACGGATATGTTTTGTGTGGTTAGCAGAAGCCAGTACTTCTTGGGGGAAAACGTTGTTGGAGAAATGGTGCAGGGAAAGGAAAACAATATGAAATTGTCTGCAGCCAGCCTTGCTCAGACGATATGGATCTGCATTTCAATTCACTGTAAACAAGCAGCCCATCTCCCAGCGTGTCAGCAGTTTTAATGTCATGTCATCCAATCAACACAGGTTGTGTTCTGGGAATCAGAAAATACTTCTGCATTCATAGGAGAGAAGACATTTTGTCTTGTTTTACTAATTCCTACTAAATAGAACCTCACTTAGTGTCTTGCTAATGGTAAAGATCAGTATTTTCTTTCTGATATTGTTGAATAACTCTTTCAACACCACAGTGAGTTCACACATGCTTTCAGACTGCTGCACAGAAAAAAGTAGCAAATCACTCTCTAAAGAGTGACATTTCATCTTCTGTGATGAAGTCTGTGTGTACTACTAGTGAACACACTTTTTAAGGTGAACTGTCTATTTGAAATCATAATTTGCTTGAAAATACTGAGCTAGTTCTTCAGCTGCTGAAAACTGTCAGAGATCCATTTAATTCAGTGGAGATGTGCTAATGTGAACCAAAGAGCCAACCCTCTGCACCTACCCATCTTTAATTATTATTATATTAGACAGATTGCAGATAAGTATAATCCTGTATGTTTCAGTTTATTGACACTGTGTCTCTGGGAGCACGCTCTTAAAGGAATTTAGCCAGTCATCTGCCATTCACTTCAATTACAGAAATGCAAATACAGGCTCCCAAACTAAAACTGAAAAAAAAAGAACCCAGAAATTAAAGACTATAAAACCACAGTAACTGGTAGAGAAATTATAGACTGGTCTAATATTTGACCTGCTTTCAACTCATTGTAAAAACATTGCCTACCAAGCTGGCAAGATTTGCATTATCCCTTAAAAGACAATTCATGATCCTTGTCATGAAACATCAATCCGCACACGTAAGCCCTGTCCCATCCAGGTATGGACCAGGGCTGTTCTCAGCACTCTTCAGACCATAAGGTTACTTCTTATTTTAATTTCTCAAAACTAATTGTCTTCTGCCTGACAGCACATCACCACTGCTTTGATCTGTTTGCTCTGGGAGGAGGAGGTGGAAAGCCACAAGCTTGCCTCCTGCCACCAGCTGACCTTAGGAACACCAGCACAGAGCCTCACCAGTGCAGTACAGGCACCCATCATGTTACAGAGATGCTGCCCCACTGCTGTGAGGGTGGTGCTGACCCACTGCTGCCTCACGCCCTGTCCTGCTCCATGATGGAGACTAAACAGAGGTAACATTACCTCCTGTCTGTATGTTTCCATGAAAATTGAGAGGGAATGGGGATTTGTAGTCCATGTCATCTCTCCTTTTTGTTTGCTTTTTTTCCCCCTGTGTGTTCATTTCACCGGTAAAAGACTGTGAACTTGGTTTCACAGATAAGTCTGAACCCTTTCTATGTTGTAGTTAGTCCTTGTCTGTCTTAGTGAAGGAGGGTTTATCCTACATGATTAAATAAAAAGTTGTGAACTAAACTGCACATCTTACCACGTATGGTGGGTGAGATACTACAACCACCTTAGCATGCCATTTACACAAGCAAATTTAACCACACCAAAATTTACTCAAAAGGCAGACTATCCCATTTCTTGTATCTGAGCTAGCTCACAAATCACTATATTGCCAGACATCTGGGATGAAATAATGCCCTGCAACAGCACAGCTTGGGGCCAGCCATGGGTGGTAGTGTAGAAGCAGCTGAACCAGGACTTTGTGGCAGGGAAGGACAGCCATGTGCTGGCCTGAACGTAAACAGCTCAGACAACAGACCAAGGCATGTGCTTATTCCCTTCTGTCTGATGCTTGTGAGCCCACATCTGGTGTGCTGTGTCTAGATTTGGGTTCCTCAGTACAATAAAGACATTAACAAACTGGAGATTCCTCAGGAGGAGCATCAAGGGTGGGAGCACAAATCAAGAATGTAAATATGTAAAGAGACTGGAAGAATTGGATTTGTTCAGTTTGAAGATAAGGCTAAGGGAAGAGTTTATTGTATTCTTCAACTACCTCATGGGAGGATATAAAGAATATGGAGCTAGGCTCTTCCCAGAGAGGAGCTGTGAAATGACAAGAGACAATGGACACAATTTGCAGCAAAAGGAATTTGACAAGACATAAGGAAAAGTAAACAGTAAGTGTAGGAGTAAACAAATTCTGGAACAAGCTACCCAGAGAGTTTCTGGTATTTCCATCCTTGGAGATACTCAAAACGCAACTGGGCAGTAAAGCAACCTGGTCTAGCTTTGAAGTTAGTCCTGCCCTAAGCCAGGCACAGGACCATGTAACCTCCAGGGTCCCCTTCAATCTCAGCCATTCTGTGATGCTTTATGGCAGGTTAGTGGAAGAAACGGGTGTTCTGAGGGGATTTAAGGTGGTGCAGGTCTCTAGGAGGTCAATGGACTCATGAGGTCTAGATGCTACTTCTGAACCTGTCCTCAGCATCCCAATCACTCTGAGGCAGCTTAGAAATCATTGGCTCCCAGTGAACCTGGAGACAATAGAAATACATGTATTGTGTAAGCAATTGCCCACGGCCAACAGCAAGACATTGAGCCTACCCTGGAATCATTCCATCATCTTTCCCAACTGAAAAACAGAGATACATATAGTGACATAGATTAACTATATTTGAAGGATAGCCACTCCATAGCTATGGAGGCCATCAGCCAGGAAAGGAAAATATCTTTGACACTTACTAGCATCCAATATTGTGAAAACCCATCCATTTCATCTGCCAACTTACCTGGAGTGGAAATCAGCCGGAGTTAAGTGGGGAAATGTGAAAACATGATTTTAAATGCTTGGTTAGTACTTTTCAAGGCAATAGTAACATTAATAATTCTTGCTGGCATTTGGACCTCCGTTGTCACCCACTCACTTTGGCATCATATCATACATAAAAACTTTTGCCATTTAAGCTAGTTAGTAACATCCTCCAATATTCCCACTAACACTTAACTTTCAATTTGTCATCATTTAGTGTTCCCATTCATCTGTTTGTACAATTTTTGAACAACTTTCCAATTATGGATAACGCCATGCATTGAAGAGGGCAATATCTAGAACCTATGGAGGTTCAGCCTATGGAGGTCTGAATGTCACTAGACAGCTCTCTTCGTAAGTCTGATTCATGACCCTTCATATCACTGTGCAGTCTAAGATATAGGAGCTCTTTTTCATTTAAAAATAGGAGCTACCCACTGCCCTTTGCATGCACTGAAACTGCTGCTGAAGCCAACAGACCTGTGGGCACAGGAGGGATCATAAGACTATAGTCTTGCCATGGTCATCCTGTGGTATATAATCACAGTGTAGTGGACATATGCCTATACAGTACACCACAGTGCCACAAAAAGGCACTCAAATCAGCTGAAATACTGATATGTTATTTTGGTGTTTCATCAGGATGATTTCTCTATTTCTCACCCTTAACAATAGGCTGTATAGTTGCTACAGTCTCTTCTTGCAATCATGAGAGAGGTACCTCCAGATGCTGATTACCTAGATCTTGGCAAGAAAAATTGCCAGCAAGCAGTTCAGCAAAGTCAGACTGACCTCCAACATACTCGAGGTGCTTTGGCATGAGAGAAGTCTTTGGAGTATCACTGGACAATACAAGGAACATGATGAAGCAGCTATATGAAATGTAGCAGTAGTAATATTCCCAATTAGCACCTAGCTTTTCATAGCTGCAAGGTTTTGAGTTTATTTTCTTGTAAGAACTCTAGTATAACTCTAGGTCAGGAATTACCAGATCTTGACAGATACAGCATTAAGAGTTAAAGCGAACACTAGTGAATAGCCATAAGCTTTTAAAAAGCACTAGATTTCATATTTTGCTAATATTTTACCATTATCTTTATTACACAAAAATTACACAAAATCAGAATTATGACTGGCCTGTCTTTATTGCATGTTTAATTTTGATGCCTACCTAAATAAATGCATTTTCAGTATATAGAGGGAGTTGAGGAACACATGCATGGTGGTGAGGCATGTGCCTTTTGGAGTAACTGGGGTCCAAGGAGATGCTGCCTTGCACTGAGACATAACTTCAGTTTGTCTCTCCATGTGGTATTTTTCCCCATGGATGGGAAGCGCAGAGGAGAAGATGGCCACCAA